>JAQBSW010000677.1:0-178382 GCA_029291075.1 Eudiplozoon nipponicum
CTCTACCTCGCTCTCTTGTGTCCTAAGTACGTTTGTTAAAGGTGGATGGATAGCCACACATAGTAGTCCATATGTCACCAAGTATTGTTTCTAGAATATCAAATGTCCTTTCGGTAATACGTGTGTTGGCTAGTATATGATGGAAACTGAGACAGATGAGGCATAGTATGGATTTCCATTGCAAAGTCAAGAGCAAAACACCAATAAAAGTCAGTGACGGAGCCGATTAGTATCACTGAGATATGTATACAATAAACAGAGAGATAACTAGATGTTCAAAAAACAGAAGACAGTAGTCCACACTAATTACTCCGCCTTTTGCGTCTCGTAAACATAGTAATGATCAAATATCAGCACTATAACAATTATCTGACTTAGATAGATTTCCACGCGGCAATTTCGTTTAACGCTTATATATATATATATATATATATATATATATATATATATATTGTAGGTCTCATCAGACAACACTCTCTCATGCTCTTTATTTCCATTTCTTTCTTCATTTCAATGCAAACCTTAGTTACCTTAATGCAAGTGGCTTGCTATTTGATGTCTATGTGTCTCACATGCTTGAAACAACTATGATGTATAAACTTACAGATGTGTCGGATATCACAGACACTACACAAATATTGCCATCACTTATAATACGTCTAACAATTTTAGACCAATAGAAAAATAAACGCGACGTTGTAGCTTTTATGTGCAGTCTAGCCTGGTATCGTTGCCAGATCGACCTCATTCATCATCCTAATTATACGCACTATATATATATATATATATATATATATATATATATATATATATATATATATATATGTATATACATATAATTTCATTATACACTAACACATCGTCGCCATTTATATTTAATGTCCAGTTAATACAACACGAATGAAACGCACATTCACAAAAACTCACTACAAATACATTGGTACACAGAAGTATATATTTGCGTATATGTTAGTATATCAATATAAATTTTCAGATAAATGCTTTTTGTCATCTAATTACAGATCGGGGGTGGTCAGTTGGAATTATATGTTTTAAGCAATACCAAATAGGTATACAAGAGAGAAAGGCCGATAAAACACATTAGTTGGTATTTGACTGATATACTATATGCATTACTAGGCTTGAGTGTCGCTGCGACTAAGTTCCAAGAAGCGGAAGCAAATGTGATTCAGCTCAAGTCCTATTTGTGACACCTCAGACAGGTATATGACGTTTATTATAATCAAGGTTGCGATCTTGATATATGCACCTGACCCATTAATTACTTACATATGCCAGTATAAACTAAGAATTGCATAGTGTAGAAAGGCAATTCATTCAGTAGACTGGTTTCGTCCTTATTGGGAACTCATCATGTACTGCCAGAATTTGCCGCGGACAGGACTCGAACCTGGGCACGTCTGCTTCGGAATCTGGTGCTCTAACCACTGAGCCATCCTGCTTAGAGCACCAGATTCCGAAGCAGACGTGCCCAGGTTCGAGCCCTGTCCGCGGCAAATTCTGGCCAGTACATGATGAGTTCCCAATAAGGACGAAACCGGTCTACTGGATGAATTGCCTTTTCTACACTATACAATTCTTAGTTTATATCGACATATGTAAGTAATTAATGGGTCAGGTGCTTATATCAAGACCGCAACCTTGATTATAATAATTGTTATCACCGCCCGCGCAACCAATGTTCGTTTAAAATATTTGATGTGTTTCTAATATAGAGGAAACCGGTCTACTTACTTATTTGCGTTTTTATGGTATATAATAGTGAAGTTTTTTAAATATATATATATGACAAAACTTTTCGTATGCGTTCAAATCACTATACCTTTAGTAGGTGTTCTACAATGGCAGATCTGGGGGCAGCCAATTGGAAATTTAAGTTGTAAACGTCGTTAAATTGACTCCACCTTAAGTAAACTTCTCACCTCGCACCTCGCACCTTAAGCACTAATAAACAGACGAATTAAATAGTTACGTTAACTTGTTAAACGGAAATACTAATATAAATATGAGCTTCAAATCTCTGTGTTGGAATAACATATTTCCTCCTTCATAAGAGAATCAAAATTTATACAGTTTCAATTTGATTTGAGAAATGGGAACACGACTGGTTAAACCATATACAACGTGTAAAAATGTGGTTTCGAACAGACCTTCAGTGTGGGGAGAAAAGTGTGCAACTGACTATGCCCAAAAACAAGGCCGAACAAGGGTATTATGTTATCAAATCTAAATAAGTCTATCAATACTGGTCTATATCACCAAGTTTGACAGAAAATAATTTTGCTCATTTATGTGAGGATAAATAATGTTATTTAGACATTCTATTGTAAATCAAACGAATCACGCTCTGATTTAAAGACATTGAGCTCTTTGTGACAAGTTAATCGAATTTGGACTACGTAGTAATAATGAGCATTTCCTTGTACGTATTTTATAGCAAAAACTCATATAGTCCATTGTACAAGCAACCCTTGCGTTGGTACTATGTACCTTTTCGGCAACCATTGTGTTGGTATCAGGTACTGACACAATATCCATAGTATTGATAACCTCTACAAGTTTGGTGTATATATATATATATATATATGTATATATGTATATATATATATATATATATATATATATATACGCATTCTGGAATACTTTTTATGAAGTTAACTCCACTATTACAGGGTTACACATTCGTAAGGGGGATTGTACTTTCTAATTGTCACACATTCCTCTCCAAAATACATAGTGGGTATGGGGCGTAATACCGGCTCCTACTGATGAGTTGCCAGTAAGCCTGAAACGAATGTGCACGAGTTTATACGTTCCGCTATTGCTGTCTTTTGTTTATTCTTCTGGTCACATTTGAACTAATTTGTTACTAGGTGTGCAACAACTAATATACAATTGCATATATATTACTTCTCCGCCACAAAAAGTATATACGTGTGGTAATCATTCGAATCGTGTGCGAAACAACGAAATAATTGAGTGCAAATGAGTAAATTTGAACTAGATTTGGCAGTTTGTCAGTAATATAGAAAACTAAAACTATTCGGTTAAAATTCGACGTTATTCAGAACAGAGGAAAGCCTACTCTACAAGTTTATTTTCAGTGAATGCCGTCATCACGATCGCATCACAGTAGATTTCTTCAAATGATGAAATAAAAATATTTTGATAGTAGTATATAATGGGATAAAGTGGTTGTAGTAAAGAATTCTTCTGTACTTTTTAGTTTTCTTGACTAATGTTGCGATAATATTATACGTTATTAAAAAATGTAATCTGCTTTCCATTTCGAATAATACGATATAAATGCTTCCCGGTCTGTGTCTCTGCGTTGATACGACTAAACAATTTAAACGTACGTACGCCCAGAGAGAAAAAATATATTGGTTAAGGAATGCGAGTATTTAATGAATAGCTAACTAGCTAACAAAAACAAAAAGTAAACGTGCTTGTCGTTGGATCTGCTAAATGTCGATAGACAAATGGATGCCAATGCTTGCTTTTTCAAATGGTATCAATTTATACACGTACCAATTCAGCGATTAACAAATGAAATCTGTGATGCGCAAGCAAAGACACACTTTTAGCATGTGATTCAATTAATTAAGTAAAAATTCTATCTTTAATTGTGTTGCTCTCAAATTATTGTATATTGTCACAATAGCTCGATAAAAAATCTTTTGTATTTGATTTGTATTGTTTCTTGCGATTTTTATAATTTTGGTCTTGACGCTAATTACACTTCAACTGAATTTTCGTATTAGCTAACCTCCTAAGGCGCTTCGCGTTGGCTACTCGCGTCTATCTCATTTTTCTGCAAGTCCATTTTCAGCTAAATCAAAAAGGGCAGGCCAACTAGTAAAATAAGTTTGAGAATGACTTCGAATTCGTTAAATCAAGTTTGCAAGCTTGAAGTGAACACCAATCCCATTATATTTAACCAATCGTTGAACAACATAACAAAACTACCGCCAGCCAGTTGTTGTTCAACGACTGGTTAAATATAATGGGATTGGTGTTTGCTTCAAGCTAGCAAACTTGATTTAAAGAATTGTTGCCACCACCCGCGCAATCAATTATTGTTAAATGACCTCCAATTGCGTTTAGATTAAGCAAGGGTGGCGCATTGTATTAAGACACAGACTCCTTGCAAATTTTCTTCGGTTCGAGACCCGTTCACCGAAAATTCAGAACAGTATTTCACGAGTTCTCAATAAGGATGAAACCTGTCTACTGGATGAATTACATTTGCTATCTGATGCAATGTTTAGTTTGTACTGAAAAGGTATATATAATGAAAATCCTTACAAGTGGCATGGCGTCTGTTGTATAATGGAACATCGGTGGTGGATAATTAGAGTTTGTTTCTGTAAGTGATTACAAACAAGTTCCATCGGAAGGAAAGAATAGCAAAAACAAATAAATTTGCATATTACTGCAAATAGCGTGGATAGAGACTTAGACATCGAAACGCATGTTCCCGTGTTCGAGTCCCATCCGCGGCAATTGAGGCAGTACATGAAGAGTTCCTTATATGGACAAAATCATTATTCTGGCTGATTTGCCCTTAATACCAAATATGTCAGATATAGTTTATCCCATCAAATCTGTAATCAACTCTGATAATGGACGTCAAGCACAGTAGTATAAGTTAATGCAGTCGTAAAAATTTATTTGTAGTAACTTCAAAAAAATAAATATTAAAACTCCATGAGTTTGGAACTGCACCTCGTGCAGTCACGAATAAAATCCATAATATTTTCTATAAAAAGTATAAATATTATCTAAAGTTAAATGGATTGTTGTTATATAATTAATCGTAATAATTAAATAAAGTTATATAATAACTTGTTATACTTTCCTTCGTGTGGAGCTTATTTGGCATCACTTAATACCGGAAATTTTCACAAGCTACACCTGATCTGCCATTATGTAACAGACAACATGTCACTTGAGAAAGTTTTATTCATTTGAAGAACAATAACAGGATTATGATTATATGTATTTTGGTGTTATAAACTAAACATTACATGAGGTGGCAAAGGCAAATCATCAATTAGATCGGTTTCGCCCTTATTCGGAACTCGTCAGGTACTGTCCAGAATTCGCTACGTAGAGGAATCAGCTCGGCGCACATCCTAAATATGAAAAAAAACATATATATAAAATTAATAATAATAGTTATCAAATAAACAATATATTTTGCAAAATTTCACGTAAATGTAAATCAATATGAAAGCTCACTAGAATTTCACCTCACATATTTCAGTTGGCGACACCAGTGTGCATTCCAGACACGTAATCGTGCATCATCCCATTGTTCCCTTAATAATTTTATGCATATTCACTTCTGCCATAGCAACTACATGCACAAGTTATGCATTAAAATTTATACAGAACGAAATTATATTTGTTAATCAAGACCATACTCACAGGAAGAAAAGAACAACTTGTGGCAAATGTAGTATCCTCATTCAAGACAGATCTTGTTAAATTTATTCTAATTCCTAAGTTATTTTTTTATTGTCTGCCCCAATATCCAGTCATCATACCTAATCCCTTATACTCAAATGTATACACAAACTAATCCGCGACACCCCTCCTGAAGATGGGACTGGAAATAAAGTCCCGAAAATTAGGAAACTGTTTGAAACGTCATTTTTAGACAAGCAGCTGATGGAGGGCTTCAAACTGAGGAGACAATTGAGAAAACATCAATCAAAGCAAAAAAATCAGTGCACCTGGAAATGTAAAGAATTCAAGATTTTACCGACCTACCAGCGCTACCAATTGTCCCGTGCAAGAAAACGGCGGCGAGAATACAAACAAAAAAGGACAGCATTGCGCAATTTACATCAAAATTTAATAAGACCATAGTTTAAGACGATTTATTACTTTATATATTTATATATAATTAATTTTTTAATTCAGGGAATTGTATAATATTTGTTCACAGTACTTACTAAACATAACATAAAATAGCAAAACATTTTTTTCCTGTAGTCAACCGGAGCTCCAATTAGGCGCTCATAACTTGCGCTAGGCAGAGAATATGGACAATTTTCCGGCGAGAACCTAACGAAAACTTTTATAACTTGGCAAGAATTTTGGCAAAATTAACATTAATGGAAGTCACTTTTGTCAAAGCAGGCACTTCAAAATTTCTTTTTTGTCATATTCTAGAACTACTTCAAATTACATTTCTTTACAAAATAACAGATTATTCAGTAATTCACAAAAAGCGTTTTATTTGATTGTCAGTACAATGCCATATAACTTTGCATATGAATCTATTTGATTTCTATTTTTTAGAAAGTTACAATAATACCGTGGAAATTTTTAGTTTTAACTAGTTGGAGCACATAAAGTTGAAATCCCCTGAATCAGAAATATTATACTGGTCCTATTTTAACTATTTATTTTTACCAGATACACAATCCCTAATACACAGTCTCCTAACTTGTTTAAAAGAACGAAAAAAATTCCGAAATTGGTTTATCGAATTTGCTTCATCTGTGTTTCGACTAGCACAGGCTGAATTCCAGTTTTCCAATGCCGCGTTTTGCGTCCACGGGTTGTAGCCTTGCACCGACAGTTTCACAATGATCCGATCGATCACAATTTCCATTTTCGTTTTGTCTTCGATCGGGCTGAGTTTGTATTCGTCCCAATGGAAATGTGGTTCTATCACATCTTTGAACCGCATTTCAAATTGGGACGAATACAAACTCAGCCCGATCGAAGACAAAACGAAAATGGAAATTGTGATCAATCGGATCTTTGTGAAACTGTCGGTGCAAAGCTACAACCCGCGTACGCAAAACGCGGCATTGGAAAATATGAAGCTGGCACTCCGCAATCAAATTTCAAACAATACCTTGAATTCCAGTTGTTTTGTTTCAACATCTCAAGTTTTAAGTTTTCATTGGTTTTTTTCTTTAAAACGTGTGATGTTGGCTTGATTCATTATTTTGTTTTTATAAAAGTTGTGATGATGGATGAACTCAAGTATGCGGTCGCCGAAATATCTTCAAGAAACGAAACAACCGGAATTCAGCCTGTGTCAGTTCAGGTAATCCTAATTTTTTTTGTTGGTTCAACGTATGAAAAGGTTAAATAAACACGACAGTACATTTTACGGAGCTAGATCTTTTTACGCTCAGTTTAAAAGTCAATACCGTTTAACTGGTGAAAAGAGATCGTAGTGGAAAGATAGTGACTGCTAAACAATACACCCGATGTGTTGGAACCATGTACCAATTTAGCGACCATCGTGTTTGTATCACGTACTGACACAAAAGCCAAAGTGTTCGTACCCGATAAAGGCTCATTATATATATATATATATATATATATATAGTGTGTGTGTGTGAGAGAGAGAGTATATTTGAAGTCGCAAATTTAGTTCTGCTACTGCACATTCGTACAGGGGATTTCACCGTCCTATTTTCCAACATTCCTCATCAAATCATATAGTGGCTATAGGGCGTAATACCAGCTCCTACTAATGAGTCGCCAGTAAGAACGAGACGAATGTGCAGATCAGAGTATACTTTCGGTTTATTCTGACTTTTGTGTACCCTTTCGGTCATATTAGAAATAAGATGTTACTAGGTGCCGAACACCTAATACAAAATTGCATATATATTAGTTTTCCGCAAAAAATCGGTATCTAACTGCTAAACATGGTGTTTCTATTTCGAGCAGTTCTGATGTCGATGACCTCTATTAACCATTTTTCCAATAAGGGCAAAACCATAATCTCGAAAATGGTATGCATTTTCTAACTCATGCCATGTATAGAGGACAATAACAATATATAAATTTTTGTCTTACCCCATTTGCGTATGTATCTCAATCTTACTTTATATTTGTCAGTTATATGTACTACTGAGAGCTGAACTCAACGTTAATATTACTCTCTGAATAAATATACCATAGGCTAACCATAGTCCAAGACATAAGAATTTACGATTTCATCAAATCACTCATAGAGTAATTCTAGAATACTGACATTCTAAATTTTGAAAATTTTCCTTCTTTTCGATTGTCCAACGTTAATGTTGCTGTGGACGAAGCCGATCTTTATATGTTCGAGCCCTGTCCGCGGAAAAGCATAAATGTTATTTGAGATTAAAAATAATATCACGGACAACGAGGGTGCTTAAGTAACATCTGGATTATGAATTGTCTCTGCTCTTCGTTATATCATGCATTTATAATTAGATTTCTGTTAGCGCTTGAATTTATATATATATATATATATATATATATATATATATATATATATATGTGCAGATACGTACCAACCATTGCATACGGTAGCAAATGCATCCGTTACCTCTTAGAATTGACACAAACGGGACACAAACTCTGGCCCAAATCACGGTATATATTTTTCAGTGAATGGCTTTCTATCCTCTGTTTCTAGCAAACTGAAAATTATATGCATTTATATATATATATATATATATATATATATATATATATAACTGTATATTTGTCATATCAAATTTACATGCATGGAATAAAAAAATGAAATTCGTTTACTAGTTTGATTTTTGGGTACTCATCAATGAAAGCCAGGAATTTTGCAGCAGGGAAGCGAACCTGCATGGATTTGTTATTATAATCAAGGTTGCGGTCTTGATATAAACACCTGACCCATTAATTACTTACATATGTCAGTATAAACTAAGAATTGTATAGTGTAGTAAAGGCAATTCATCCAGTAGACCGGTTTCGTCATTATTGGATTTGGTTGAGATATATTCAGCAGCAGATAAGTTAAATTTGCTTTATTATCTTTATACCTGAGGCGAAAAATAGATGTCTACAAACATTTGTTTATTGGACTGAATATCTATACTTAAACGTTATATAAATGTACATAGAAAAATGAAATTATGTTCGACTTAAACAAACATTGATTGCACGGGTGCTAGTAACAATTATTTAAATCAAATTTGCGATATTGAAGTAAACACTGATCCCATTGTATTCAACAAGTCATCCAATATACGGATAACTACCGTCAGTTACACGTAATGACGCGTTTTAAAATTTCATGATCATCAACAGCGTACGAAGGCAAACCGACTAGCAAGGATCATACCATAATTTATATATATGGAAAGCAATATTAGTTTGGTATGTTACTCCACGAATGAATAAATACAATGGGATTGACGTTTACTTCAATCTCGCAAAGATGATTTAAAGAATTGTTACCACTACCCGCGCAATCAGTGATTGTTTAATTGTATTACCTATATATATATATATATATATATATATATATATATATATATATATATATATATATATATATATATACTAAAGATTGTAAAGTGAAGTTTATTAGTCTCGAAATAAATGTCCATTTCCAATTTTGTCATGAATGTGGTTTTTCTTCCTAAGAAGAAATATACTGTGTAAGTATCAGTGTATATATAATGATGGTTATTACTGTCTGGGATTCGAACTTTTTTGCACTAATTTCATAATCATGCAACTCATATTCTATGCAATCGAAGCCGAGCATGTTATTTGCAGTTATATATCAATATATTTCTTTTTATTAGTCAGTCTGTCGTTCAGGTAAATCTTTGGGTGGATCACTTTCTACCTAAATATTTAGCTAGCAATTTCAAATCTGCCATTAAAAGATAGAATGCATGGCGTTTTCTGGAAGTAAATTTGAATTCAATTATTATTGCCAATTTTAATATATATATATATATATATATATAATATCATATAAATAATTATATTTTAATTAAAGACTAATTTGTTGGGGATATATTATTTCATTGGAGTAAATTCAACACTGGCTGTTGTAAATTTAGCTTCGAGCTCCGAAGAGCAGCTCAATTTAAATGATCTGGCTTTGAAACTTTCGTCATTTAAATTAATGGGTTAGTACTGCTTTTTCAATTTTTCCGTATTATTTTTAATTAGCGCTGTAAGTTTTCGTTTAAAATATCACATAATTAGCAATTTAATTAGAACTTTCATTTCATTAACAATATTTATTGTTATTTTACGACATAATTGAAATATTCCGATCGTTTTATTCGTGTTCTAGCTTGGCATTTCTCTTTTATGATTAAAATTCATTGTTTTCTTCCATCGCATCACCATATTAATAGAAAATGCACATTACTATTTATTACTATTATACTGAAGTCGACTGTGTATAATTTATTATTTAAAGAATGCAATCATTTCCGCCTTTAGCCAATATCTTATTGTTTTTTTGCTTATTACAGTGTCACTTTAAATTGATACTCTTGCGATCATAAGCTAAATATAACAAAAAATACGTGAATATAAGATGAGTTCATCATTTACAAATTCGTTCCCACCTGCACGGATTAAAATTCATACTGCTCAGTGGGTATTTATTAATTTGAGCCACAATGATGGCCTATTATATGGTAACTTGGGTTGATCATTCAGGACGAGCTCTAATCAATAGATTAACCATCACTTTAAATTATTCACGTCAACAAGTGCCGAGTACTTCGAGATTTTTAATTAAAATACATTTTAAAAATGAATAAATAAAGAAATATTTAAAAATGCTTTCGTAAAGCTGATAGGATATTTGTTTTTAATTAAGTGGTGGTATTTCAAATTTAAACTGTTATTTATTTTCACCATATTAGCGACGAAGCGCTACCAAATTAGTTATACGTCTATAAGCTCTACCTCACTCGCTTAAATACCGACAGCAGTAAGCAGAATGGTTTTTCACTAGCAAGTTAGTTAACCAACTGCCTAAGGCAATATACATTTGAATGTCCATTTATTAGGCCATACTCGAAGAAATCTTTTCATTATTCCGCGTAACTTTGTTGCTTAACTGCTCATTGATTCCAACGGCAATAATTTCAACATTCAATCAGATGGCTTGTCTATCATTTAATGCGTAAATATTTCAAAACAAATACGGACATAATAGGTGAAAAGTAAATTTAATATTTTCCCAACAAAATAATTGTTCCTAAATATCTGAAAATCTGTAGTCCCTTTCTTTAGTATAATTATAATTGTATGTGCGCTTGGCGAGAATATAGTTTTATCCTGCCAACAGTCTTTGTACCCAGTTCTTGAAATGTTCTCGTATTTGCGAATGCTCGACATCATTCGGAAGTAGACGATTATGCAGTATCCTTAGTCTTATAATGTATAGTGAATTTCAACATTGTGCATTTATACTGTTTTTGAGCTTTTGGCAAATTGGTGAAGTTGGCATTGTGGTCGTGATTGGAACGAGCCAATATTTACCGTTCAATTACGAAAAATTTATGAATACTGTGGTCAAGGAGAGCTTGTGGTGAATTCTGTATAATTCGTCATTCCTTACCACGTAATTCTATGTGTAGCTACGACTGCCATGCTAGAGGTATCCGCTGGTGACTCATGCATGACTCTCTTTACCTGTGCACAACGAGATTAACTTGATCTAGTTTTTATCTTATTGACATGATTTACATTTAAATTAACACGTTTGCAAGCTTGAAATTTAGCGCCATACAATGAGATTTGATTTTTAAACAGGCTCGAAAATTTTATTTCAAGAATTTTTATCGTCATATGCGCAATCAATGATGGTTTAATCGCGTCACAATGTCTGAACATTTATATTTAATTTTCTATCAAGAAATAGTTATGCGCTCCTCTGTTCCACAGCATATCATCAAAATGATTTAAAACGTTTGATTTGCTCAGGTTAGGAATTTAGCCAGCTTTTAGCCATGCTATGTTCCAGATTTTGAAAAATTTTGTCCTGAAACATTTATACAGTTTATGATTATAAGGCGCTTTCATCTAAAAATGTTTTCTAAATATTACCAAGATCTATTTTTAACAGAACAGGTAAGGAGTATATGATGGTCTTCAACCTATTTGTAATTAAGAATAGAAGATTACGTTCGAATGGAATGTGAATCAACGGGAAAACCATTGAATATTTCGATAGCGACAAAGATATGAACTAAACTTTTATTTAAATGTGCCCAATTTGGTTAGGAAAACTGATATATATGTAACGGTGAATAAAATATTGTCTACCTAGTAACAAATTAGTATAAATATGACTCGAAAATTAAACAAAAGTCTGCATAAGTTAACTCATATACACATTCGTTTTGTGCGTACTGGCGACTCATCAGTAGGAGCCATTATTAAGTTCATTTCACGTAATATATTCCGTAAAGTAGTTGAACGGTAAAATCTCATTTAGAAATTTGTATTGAAGCAGTAATGGACGTCATAATTACCAACTATAAACTAGATAACGCTTAAGGTAAAGTCAATATTGCATCTCGTTAGACCGTAACATTCAACTAATCGTTCTCTATCTGTCATTATAGAACAGACACCACGCTACCTGGTGGACTGGTATTAAATTGAACATTTATACAATTAAATGATCATCAGTTGTAAGGACGGTCATGACAATTAGTTGAATTGTTGTTGCTATCCTGATTTAAACACTAATACCTTTATATAAAAATACTTTTGTCAGTGCAAACTAAGCTTTTTATAATGTTGGAAAGGAAATTTATGCAGTAGATAGGTATCGTCTTTATAAAAAACTCTTCAAGTAGGTCCACGGCAAATTCTTAGCAGTATTTGAAGAGTACTCAATAAGGATTAACTGGTCTACTAGATAAATTGCCTGTTCTTCATTATTCAATGCTTTTTTCATACTGACGAATAGATGTGTATAATGGGACAGATATGTATATCAATATCACAATGATGACTTTCAAAATTTGCAATCATGACCCGCGCAACTTGTGATGGTTATATTCACTATTTGCAGTTTATATCGAGCCTGTAAAGCGTACAAACAGAATTGTTTTGGAGAAGACGGGCCTGTATAGAATTCCAAAATAATGGTTTTCGACATTGGACATTTGGTTTACCGTAATTGAGAATTACAACCAATATTGAACACCTGTAAGTACAGCGAAATTCATTCTCTCAGGCCTCGATTGAAATCATTCATCTTAATTCGTACAGTTATGTTTGTATCGTCCACTTGTTCCACATTTCTAGACCAAAATAAATAATGGGTATAGGTTTTAGTACCGGATTCTATTAATGAGTGTCAGCAAGCACGATTCGCAAGTGTACATGAAATTATGACTGTCGTTCATGCTGACCTTGTTATATAATTGTAGTCCTATAAGTGTCAATTTGTTGTTAGGTACGGGATAACTAACACGAAGTAGCACATATATTAACTCTCCGCAACAATCAATATATGACTGTTAAATAGAGAATAGAATGATTCATGATAGATGATCAGAATGGTTTGATCTGTCAACTTTCTTAAATCTAGCTCATCAAATAAGGTCATTGGCTTTGTATTCGCAATGCCAAAGACTTTATATGAATTTAATTCCGTTACTGCTTCAATACACATTCGTATTGGCAATTGCATCATCAACTTGTCCCAAATTTCTTGACCAAATTTATAGTAGATATAGGACCAAGTATCGGCTTCTTCTGATGAGCCAACGGCTAACATGAAACTCATGTGTGAATGAGATTATTATTATTATAATCAAGGTTGCGGTCTGGATATAAACACCTGACCCATTAATTACTTACATATGTCAGTATAAACTAAGAATTGTATACAAATATGTATTAGGTTTTGCGAACCTAGTAACAAATTAGTGCAGTTGTGACCAGAAGGATAAACAAAAGGCAGCATGAACGGAAAGTATAATCTCATGCACATTCGTTTCGTGCTTACTGGCGACTCATCAGTAGCCGGTATTACGCCCTTTAACCACTATATATTTGGTAGAAGAATGTGGAATAATAGGACGGTACACATTCTTCTACCAAATATATAGTGGTTAAAGGGCGTAATACCGGCTCCTACTGATGAGTCGCCAGTAAGCACGAAACGAATGTGCATGAGATTATACTTTCCGTTCATGCTGCCTTTGGTTTATCCTTCTGGTCACAACTGAACTAATTTGTTACTAGGTTCGCAAAACCTAATACATACTTGCATATATATTAGTTCTTCGCAACAAACAGTATTTAATTGTAATATAAGAATTGTTTAGTGTAGAAAAGGCAATTCATACAGTAGACCGGTTTCGTCCTTATTGGGAACTTATCAAATTCTGGCCAGTACTTGATGAGTTCCCAATAAGGACGAAACCGGTCTACTGGAGGAATTGCCTTTTCTACAATATACAATTCTTAGTTTATACTGACATATGTAAGTAATTAATGGGTCAGATACATATATCAAGACCACAGCCTTGATTATATTAATTGTTATCACCACCCGCACAATCAATATTCGTTTAATTATATGAATGAGATTATATTTGGTATTCATGCTGACTTTAGTATATGTTTCTGGTCCTGTTTGTGTAACTTTGTTACTAGTTACGCACTGCTAATATATTAAAGTCCAAAGTTCGTGTATGATCCTAGAGAATGCATTTTTTATTTGCAACATTTTGATGACGTTAAATTCTTTAACTTAACTAATCAAATTACTGAATTCGGGAGACATCTGGCGAGTTGCTATTTCTTAATGTCATGTTGAAAATGACCTAACCTATGCAAACTTAATTGGGTAGCTCAACCATAACTGAAAAGTATGTGTTAGTGTGTATTAGGTGTTGCGAAGCTAGTAACAAATTAGTTCAGTTGTGACCAGAAGGATAAACCAAAGACAGCATGAACGGAAAGCATAATCTCACGCACATTCGTTTCATGCTTACTGGCAACTCATCAGTAGGAGTCGGTATTACGCCCTTTACCCACTATATATTTGGTTGAGGAATGTGGGATAATAGGGCGGTACAATCTCCTAGATGTGTTATCTAAGTCTTCCGCTCTCTTAAATATGTTAAAATAATACATTTTGCAATTACTTTCATAACCAACGTGGGTCATCAACTGAGCTGAATTTAACACATTCCCACAATGAAGCTGTAATAAAGCAAATATGATTATTACACGTCAACATGGCTAAAACAAACAACTTCAATGATATTAAATATTGACTAAGTCGAACAAATAGCCCAAAAGTGATTTTCAACGGTTGAACAAATTTGGATAACATTGGTAGTTAATACACACTTGACATTGCATATCTATAATTAAACTTGCAAAACGAATAACTTTGACCACTGAGATGTTAGGTCCACTTGTTATGGTATATCTGAAGTCTTCACCAACTGAACCGTAGCCTTGTTTGTCCGAGATGGGTATTCGACTCTTACTTTGTAATTTTATACACCAATACTCGGGTCGCCCACATAATATGGAACACAAAGTCTTCTGTTCATTCACACTTTAGGTGTACTTGCTACTGTATATCGTTATCTGATTCTTGCATTGTATTGTATATATGTCCGAAATCGCGTCTCTTTGTAATCTTTCATTGGACGACACATCTGTTTAAGTCAATAGTGTAGGTTTCAACAACTGCATCATAACCATTTTGGACCAAGTACAACATGTGCCAACTTGCAATTTTAAATCTGAATTTTCATGTACCTCCTCTTAATTTTTGAACGCGATGTCTCCTGTTCACTGATACTTGAGGTCAACCCGATAATATATATCAGTAGGCCCCAACAAAGCCAGAAAAACTTAATTAGTTCGGAATCGAAATTCGATGTTTTCTTGGTAATTTATATATTTCTGTAGTAGAATCCCTGTCACAACTTGAAATACGAAATCTTTTTCATTAATAAAATCGTTTACTTATGACTATATATATATATATATATATATATATATATATATATATATATATATATATATATAGGATTCACCAATTGCATCAGAGCCATGTTTGTTTGAGACATGTATGTTATACTAACTATGAATTTTATATCTATCAGAATTCGAGTTGTCCTCACAGCTCTTTTCACGGAACCTATTGACCATTGACAATTGACTTCCACTTAATATTTGTGGTATTTAGGCTCAAACAACGAAACTACTAACGTTTTCGTCCAGGATGGCTGTCTGACCACATTTTATGTATATTATATATATATATATATATATATATATATATATATATATATATATATATATATATATACCAGTTTTTGAGGCGCCTCTTCCCAACGTATAGTAAAAACACTTTTGTCCATTGATACGCGAGTTCCAATCGCTGCTGTATATCTGTGGGCTCAAACGAGTGTATTTTTGAAGTTAATATTTTGCGGTGTGTCAGCATTAAGGTTCTCAATGCCGCGTTTTGCGTACGCGGGTAATAGCTGTACACGGGCAGTTACACAAAGATCCGATTTTTCACAATTTCCAATTTTGTTTTGTCTTTGATCGGGTTGACTTGTTTTTACTTCAACTGGAAATGCGGTTCTATCACATCTTTGTTTACTGGCGACGTTTCGGTGCCTACTTTCCAGCACCATCCTCAGGCAACACAACACTGATCACAATAGCAGATTTAAGCAAATGTGGTAACCTCGTTCCAAAACCATTCTATTTATATATATTTGACTCAACACTATTTTAATCATAGAATTTGTCTCAGTAACTAAACTCAATATATAACTATTTATAATTAGCAGACCAATCATTACCTCACCTATACATCATCTCATCTCGTATGCAGAATATTTTAGGGGAGAGAGACAGTATCGAACCTTTTGTTATTTGTTATAACTGTATTGCTACTATGTCACGGTAATCAAAATTTAAAAATGATAAAACTAAAACCTTGACTATCATATACTGTATTTTATTTAAAGCCGGGAACTCTAATGTATACAATGGTGTATGAGGTATTGCGCACATAGCAACAAATTAGTTCAAATATGGAGCAGCAAGTTACGTAGATGGATGGAGAGTGAATGTTATAGCGACGCTTAGGTGAACGATTAAAGAGAGAAAGATAGAGATAGTCTGGACAACTAACGTTTTTCAAAAAACTAATCGTAAGCACAATGCGAAGTTAATCAACTATTAGAAATAATTGCATAAGAATATTTGCTCATATGACTAAAATAATTCATTATATCTATATACATATATATCTAAATATAATATCGTAACACCTTTATATATATATATATATATATATATATATATATATATATATATATATATATATATATACATATAATATAGACTTTGCATATTTCTAATAAATTATTATTTTACTCTTTTCTTACTGTATTTTTTTATTTACCAATTAATCAAATTGTATATTTATTTATTCACACCTTATATAAATATATAAAATACATATAAATATGTATAAAAACATATATATATAAATATAAGCAACAGTGTGAGTCATATATATATATATATATATATATATATATATATATATATATATATATATATATATATTATGTATATAGAATAAACCTATCAATCTACCGATAGGCCTATCTATATATCCGTCTATCTATCACATTTTGAGTTCCTCTTAAAAGGATACATGGTAGCTATTAACCATGAATATCTTCTCTAGGACTAACGTATTATTCATTTATTAAGATATTCCTACCTTACATAAATATATAAAATATAAGCAACAATGTAAGTCAAATGTGTCTTATCTAATGTCCTATCTACTAACCCTTGCTAAATCGGTATACCCTCTTCTGGAACATTTTTATTGAGAAAAATAAGTATATAGGAAATAGATATTGGTACAGATCATTCGCAATCAGTTTTCTATAAGCGAGGTTTTTTACTCAGGTTCCCACTTAATTCATGTTCCGCAGCCTCACGTTTTCTGACTATAGAAAATGCTTCATTAAATATTGGGCCCAATGATTTTTCTACCGATGTTACATTCATTACACCTTTTCCTGATTTTATTTCAATTGACTCTCTAATTAGTCTAGTTAATCTGTTGCGGTTGCATAACGCGATGCGTTTACATCCTTCCCAGTCTATTTCATGACCTGTTTCCTTCGAATGCCTAGCTAGGTCTGATCTTTGAATGTGTCCATATTTGCAGGCTGTCTTATGTTCACCTCTACGAACCTTTATAGGTCGCATGGTTTCGCCTATATACCTGAGATTACATTCTTTGCAAGGTATCGCATATACTCCTGATGTCTCGAGGGGTTCTACTCTTTCTTTTTGGTTAGGTAGTTTATTGCCTATAGTAATCGATTGTCTTAAAACTGTTTTAATATTGTATTTAACAATAATATAATAAACAAAGTAAAGAAGGAAACGGAACCGGATAAGCACAAAATTATGGTATTACCTGATTCTAAATTGAGCAGGAAAATTAGAATAATAGCAGCTAAATACAATATTAAAACAGTTTTAAGACAATCGCTTACTATAGGGATGTTGGTCTCACACTGTTGCTTATATTCATATATATGTTTTTATACATATTGACATGTATTTTATATATTGATATAAGGTGTGACTAACGTAATAAATAAATATATAATAAGAATAGAAATTATTCATGTTTAATAATTAACAATGGTCCTTTTTCTATATATATATATATATATATATATATATATATATATATATATATATATATATATATAAAGGTGTTACGATATTATATTTAGATATATATGTATATAGATATAATGAATTATTTTAGTCATATGAGCAAATATTCTTATGCAATTATTTCTAATAGTTGATTAACTTCGCATTGTGCTTACGATTAGTTTTTTGAAAAACGTTAGTTGTCCATACTATCTCTATCTTTCTCTCTTTAATCGTTCACCTAAGCGTCGCTATAACATTCACTCTCCATCCATCTACGTAACTTGCTGCTCCATATTTGAACTAATTTGTTGCTATGTGCGCAATACCTCATACACCATTGTATACATTAGAGTTCCCGGCTTTAAATAAAATACAGTATATGATAGTCAAGGTTTTAGTTTTATCATTTTTAAATTTTGATTACCGTGACATAGTAGCAATACAGTTATAACAAATAACAAAAGGTTCGATACTGTCTCTCTCCCCTAAAATATTCTGCATACGAGATGAGATGATGTATAGGTGAGGTAATGATTGGTCTGCTAATTATAAAGAGTTATATATTGAGTTTAGTTACTGAGACAAATTCTATGATTAAAATAGTGTTGAGTCAAATATATATAAATAGAATGGTTTTGGAACGAGGTTACCACATTTGCTTAAATCTGCTATTGTGATCAGTGTTGTGTTGCCTGAGGATGGTGCTGGAAAGTAGGCACCGAAACGTCGCCAGTAAACAAAGATGTGATAGAACCGCATTTCCAGTTGAAGTAAGAACAAGTCAACCCGATCAAAGACAAAACAAAATTGGAAATTGTGAAAAATCGGATCTTTGTGTAACTGCGAGTGTATTAATGGCCAAACTTATCCGATATGGGCATCCGATGCTTATTTGCTTAACTATATCTGTCAATACTCCAGTCTACCTTTTTTCTTGTATCGTTATGTATTTTGTGTATTGCTGTTTGATGTCAACTCGAAATAATATATCTATAATCTTCAACAATTGTACCATTACCATGCTTTCAAGATGAATATTAGATGCTTTCTTGCTATTGTATATTTATCAACACATCTCCCTAACTTCATTGAACACGAAGTATTGCTTCCGTTTGCTATTGAGTTCAAGTAATTAGTCTGTTTCGATTCTTCAACATTTTTCCCCCACAACACCGTTCATCTAAGTTTGGTATCGGATGTTTACTTCCCAGAGTGTGCCTGTTAATATTTGTATCTGCATTTAATTTTGGAGCATGAAGTATTTTTTCCATTGATGTTTGTTGTCAATTCGATAATTTATATATGTAGACTTCAACAATTGCTCCATAACTTTGTTCATCCAAGATGGGTTTCATATGCTATCTCATATCTTGGAGTACGAAGTATTTTATCCATTGATGTTATTTTAGATCTGTATGCTTGAACAATTTCCACATAACCCTTTTTTAACTTAGATTGGTATCAGATGCTTGCTTGGTATAGTTTTTCTGTTGGTATCCATGTCTCACTCAATACGCGTAGAACGAAATCTATCGACCATTGGTACTTTGGTTCTGCTCGATATTGTATATTTGTATGCTTCACAAATATAAGCATGTTTGTTCGAGAACTAAATCTGCAGCTTTCTTGGTATTGTATTTCTGTCAATGCTCTTGCCATCTTCACATCTTAAAGCAAAGTTTGGTTTATACTGATAAGATATATATAATCAAAATCTAACGATGAGATTAAAAATTCAGATATTATTAGATCAGGTGATATGTAATAATTCAAATTCGTTATTTACTGAATGACGTCTTTGAGTTTGGCTTCGTTGTTTGATTGATATCATGGAGAATCTTCATCTTACCTTTCTATGTCGATGATCGGTTAGCTCTCGATTCTTACATACGAATAAAATCTGAATTGGTTCCTTGTTATTGAAGTAAATAATGATTAATGCACAGGTGCTCATAAAAAATATTTGAATCAAGTTCGAGGATAAGAGAAAGATACGAAAATTATTTTATTCAATCAATATCATATGTTTAACAATAATTGATTGCGCGGGTGGTGGTAACAATTCTTTAAATCAAGTTTGCGAGCTGGAAGTAAACACCAATTCAAATGTATTTAACCAGTCGTCGAACAACATAACAAAACTACTGCCAGCCGGAACGCACTGTCGCGTTTCGACCTTCCATGATCATCATCAGAGTACGACGGCAAACTGTCTATCGAAGATCAAACCGCATTGAATAAATATGGAAATCAAAGTTAGATATGCGACTCACATTTCCAGTCAAGTTCTATGTATGCGAGACTGCTAGATGTGGGAGCCGCATATCTAACTTTGATTTCCATATATATTAAATGCGGTTCCATCCTAGATAATCATTTTGCCATCATACTCTGGTGATGATCATGGAAATTCGAAACACGTCAGTGCATTGCGGCTGACGGTGGTTTTGCTATGTTGTTCGACTACTGGTTAAATTCAATGGGATTGGTGTTTACATCAAGCTCGCAAACTTGATTTAAAGAATGGCATAGGTTAACGAAATTTTTCTCTTTTGTAAATATTGATTCCTTATGAAAATCTAGGTCTCATGTGAACACAATGTTTTAAGCCATTCGAATTAGTTATTTTAAATAATGCAAATGAACATTGAAGTTATATACTATATATATATATATATATATATATATATATATATATATATATATATATATATATATATATATATATATCACCACCTCTGTTTTAAATCATGTATTACCAGTTTAAGTATTCTTGCTTTATTCCTCACGTGCTACAATTCACTTAGAATAATGTCCAGTTGAGCACGATTCGTATTGCCAATCGAAATATGACACACAGAACGATAACGTAATATAAACGCACGTTTACAAAAAAACAGAATATTTTGTAAATTACTTCAGGTTGTTCGTCAATGACCAATATTTCGCAGATCCATTGAGAATTGGAATTATCTGGATATTCCAATTCAGCATGGCTTGTTCGAGGCTAACGAAATTAACCGACCGACCAATTTTTTTGGTTTTTATATTCTTTCAACATCATCAAGGCTATCAGTCTCACAGTAATTACTATTAAATTTTAACTTAACTGGTGTGTAAAAATTGTGGACCTTGACAGTATGGGCATCAGGTCTTATCTTTAAGTACTCATTAAGAGTCCTTCTGTACTTATCTACATTCAAGTATGTTATTGACGGGATTCTCCTATCCAGTCTCCACTTCAGGTTAGTGCATGTAAATAGTTAAAAAATTAATTTGAACCACATTTTTCGGATTGGTGGTTGCGTCCATTGCAAGAAGTATAGGTCATGCAATCAAATTTAACATGAACAGTTTTGTCCTTTTGGTTTGGACGTAATATTTGGTACAGGATTCTTGTTTATGGGTTACATAATGGCTCAAAATCTTTTGACTGTATAAGAAAGCAGAACGCCTCCCTGATACCTTCGTGAGAGTAAATTCTGAAATTTCTCACTATAAGGGTGAAACAATGCTTCAAATTTTCTGTTATCTTTGTCTATCTAGCCACAATATGTATCCGCAATGCAATTACACGCACGTTGTTTTGTCGCCATTTACCGTCCGAATGTGCAGTCCTACAGCCCACGCAAAATGTCACGTAATCGAGAATATTGCCATCTCGTCATCTGACCGCGTTAATAAAAAATTCACGTTTAAAAAGCAGAATCTGACATGCCAATCAGAAAGTCAACTATTGGTCAACTGGTCAACGGTTCAGACTACGAGTTTTAGTTTGGCTGTGTACATCAGTTCTGACTTACCTCGCAACAGTAAAGTTTATATAGGACTATGCGAATAGATCAAAGTCAGTAGGAACAAATTGACTTATCATATTTACGTATGCTTTTCGGATTTGGTGGCTTCGAATGACCAGGATCTGGCAATACGCCCAAAACCAAAATGCGGATTCATCAATATAGTGGGTATTCACAACTTAGATAAATTTAAAAATATAATGCTCATATCATCGTGTTGGCGAATGCAAACCAGACATCTCCGTATATGCAACTGATAATATTTTCCGGTTTTAAGTAGAAACATTTTTTTATTTGCCATGCTTATTTCAAGTTTGGATCCGATAACACATTAATAGAAGAAACCCTATAAACTTGAAACAAATTTACACAAAATTATACGTGAATATATTCCTACGTGCAGAAATTTTCAAGCATTCAATAAGATTTGTAAGCTAAGAATAATAAATGAAGTTGTTTACACATCAATTGTATTTTTCCTTTTTGCGCTTCTTATACCTGGTAATTGCTCTCACATTTGCGTTTGAATCATATTTAATCCGAATTCTACACAGAAAATATTGTTGAATTTGCAGCACACATGGCCTAAAGAAAGCATATTCATTCATTTTGTGAAATATTCTTTTATCGCCTGATTTCACACCTTTCTGGTTATGAACAACTACAAAATCCACTTGAGTTAAAGCAAATCCACTTGAAATGACGAAAAGCCAAACCTCATGAAATTGTATCTGACTGTTTCAGCAAATATTAATCACTAATTTCCATACAAGAATGATTAAGGAAATCCTACAGCGATATTTTTTTCGTTATTTCCATTTACACTCATGTGTGAAAGTTGTCGACTCGCGAATTTCTCTTAAATACGCAAAAATGCCACTCAGATTAATGATTACGTAATTGGACTCTCAGGTGGCCTCTAATGGTTACATCTGTCGCCATTTACAAAGAATACCTAGAGATATAAACTTAATCCGAGTCAACCGTTCAGGTTAAATTGTTATTTCTTTGTATTATTTGATTAATATACATTAAATGAAGAATCAACGATATTAAAATGGTAGATATGGTCAGGAATATATTTATTTTGAATCCTTTTGTTCACCTCGAGTAACGCCGTAGGTGATTTAAAAATCGGGCGACCTGCCAGACATGTTTGCTTTTGTAATTTGCGCTCACATTTATTTTTCACATTTAACACGAACGTAGTTATTTATAGAATAGAAAAATTTGTGCACAAAATGAAGAAATATGGCGGTATTTATATACGTAAATCAGTTAAGGAGTGAGCGTGGGTACCCCGCATAAATCCGTCCTGTGTTTTAGTAACAGCATAATGCCGCAAATTCATTGTGAATATTAAAGTTACGTTGACAAGATTGCCATCCAATTTTTTCCTAACGCCGAACAAAAATGTGTTGAGTTCGGTTACTCTGCGCAGTCGCTATCACATTATATATATATATATATATATATATATATATATATATATATATATATATATATATATATATATATATATATATATATACAGAATAGTTAGTATAAGCTAAACATTGTAAAATGTAGAAAAGGTATTTCATCTAGTAGACCGGTTTCGTTTTTATTTGGAACAATTTGCCGTGGACTGGACTCGAACCTGGACACGTCCGCTTCGGAATCTTTTGCTTAAATCACTGAGCCACCCTGATCCCAATAAGGACGTGACCGGTCTACTGGATGAATTGCCTTTACTACTTACTACAATTTTTATTTCATACTGGCAAATGTATTTGCATAAAGGGTCAGATGTTTATATCAAGATCGCAACCTTCATTAAAGTAATTGTTATCCCCGCCCGCGCAACCAATTTTCGTTTAAGAATTGGCCTAGTTTGAATGATCATGATCGAATTTCTGGTAATAAGCTTACGAATTTTTGCAAATATCTTTACTAATAGTGTAGCTAAAGCATGCCAAACTTGGATTAAGAACATATTGTTCAAATAAAGGTTGCAAGCTTCAAATAAAAACGAAGCTCATTAGATACACATTTGTCAATATAAATGAAGTCCTGCATATGGTAGCAAAGGAAATTGATTCAACAGGCCAAATATTTCTTCAATGCAACCTATTGAAGTACTGTTTAGAATTTTGGTACGGACTGTGCTCGAACCACGGCCAGTTTGTTACGAAGTCTGTGTATGTTTTAAATGCAAAATATTGGGTTAGTTTAAAAGATCAAAACCTACTAAATGATAATGAGGTTACATATTTGAACAACCAAAATAATGTAAATAAAGCATGTCAAACTTGGTTCAATTTCTTATTATTTAAATAAATGTAACAAGCTTGAAATAAACACCAATCACAAAAATGTATATAAATATATTTTGCAGTTTAAACTAAGCATTGCATAAGTTAACAAAGGAAATTCACAAAGCCAAACAACTTGGTTCCTATTGAGAATTAACCAAGTTGTGTCCAGAATATAGCTTTGGATATGGCTCGAACCGGGGCTAGCTTTCTTCAGTCACTGACTTTATCCGCTGCGCCACCCTGTCATATGCTATATATAAAAGTATATATATTATATCAATATATATATATATATATATATATATATATATATATAATTTTGGCTATCATACCCTTCAGGTGGTGTCTATGCGGCATATCATTAGGCTTAAATTTCCAACTAAGCACCCCTAATCTGTCATTACAGAACAGACACAACTCTACCAAGGGAAGTGTTATTTAGTTGAAGATGCACGCAAGAAAACTAAAACCAAAAAAAATTAGTATACAACTTCAAATTGAGTCTAGTATGCGAATAGTGAACAGTGGACAAAGTCGCAGAAATCAAAGCAAAAAGGGCTCCGGTTCGAAATTAAAATGTGATTTCGATGAGAAATTTAAGACAAAATATTGCGTTGGAAATTTTGAACAACAAAAGTTGCATTAATCTCATGACTGACACTAAAAAATTGTTCCTTTTAACAAAGGCTTATTTCAGTTTGTGTTTCCAGTCATTATATGTGCTCCAAATCCCATTTTTATCCAGTAAGGGAAGCTTAAATACTTCTATATTTTACAATTACTGACAGGTATCAATTCATGAAGAATTAAATACCGGTTAACTGGAATCAAGCTGATACCACATTTGTAGGTTGCGGGAAAATTGGTAGCACTTGCTGGTCGGTAAAATCTTGATCTCTTTACATTTATAGGTGCACATCTTATTTTCTGAATTGATTGATGGGTTCTCACTGGTCTCGTGACTCTGAAGCCGTCCATGAACTGCTTGTCCAGAAATGTTTGTGAATTAAGATTTGCCGATTTTCAGCTTATTTGGGACTCCAATTCCATTCCTATCTTCATAGCTGACACGATATTCACAGATAAAATCATCTTGTGACAATATTTATCTATATTTAGATATTATTTTTTAATCTATAAATAAAGCTCTGAATCGAATTATTTTCATATACAATGTACTTGACTGGAATATCAGCTAAACCATCTCTATGCAATTAAAATCATAAATATGCAAAGTATTACAACCGATAAAAATGTAAGATTGGTGTACTTGAATTGGCTTAAAATAAAGTACTATTACCACACACGTCATTTGTAATTAATGAACTACATTAGCGTGGCAGAATTGCACAGTATCAGGGACTCAGAAGCAAAAGTGCCCTGGCTCGAGTCGTGTCAGCTGTAAAATTCTGGATGATAATTGAAGAGTTCCCGATAAAGGCAAATTTGGTCTACTGGAATAATTTTCTTTTCTAAATTAAAAGTTTCTTAGTTTTAAATGACGAATTTATACATAATGAGATTATCGTTTGTATCAAGCTCCTAGATTTAGTTGGTCAAAAGGCGAATAATTTATCGCAAATGTAATTTTTCAATAATATGTAAAATAATATGTTGTGTTTCTTGGAAAGCGTATTTCGTGTTAAGTGTGAAGAATTCTTAAGATAATTCGGCTGAAAATACTTGAAAAAACATTAATGCTTATTGGATAAGTGTTAAGTCCTCAATTAATCCATTCGCCATAAGTTCTTATTACTATGCAAACTGACTCTTCAAATTAAATGTGTATAGAACAACATTTTGGTGTAATCTCTTTGAAGAGTGCTTGCGCAAATCTCCTATATTCAATTGTTTTCATTTAATTTCTACAGATAAACCTATAGTACTTCAACAGGGAATTCGGCATGTAAATTTTGTTGCATTACTATAATATTTATTAGTTTAAAATGCTTGTTTTGTGACTTCTGAATAGCTAACAATAAAATTTGTAAAAAGGTTTCTGACAAGGCCAATACTTAAAACGAATTATAAACTGTTTGTCAGTCTGAAATATTCACAACTACTTGATCCGTATTGTGATAAGCATTGGATTCCTTCCGGCCAAATTCTTTGAGGGGGATATTTCGTATACCATTACTGATGTACTTCGTCGGTCCACTAAACATCACAAGTCATAAAAATACGCTTCATTGGCTTGTTTATAAGATTTTTTAATGTATTATGGACCGCCGAATCATATTGGTATAAAAAATATCTCCATTGAAGAAATCGGTCGAGAGAAATTCTGGATTTTCCCAATACAAATTAAGTAATTAAGATCAATACTTGCAAGACCGGCTCTTATCTGACCAGGAGGAACAAACAAAGTGCAAATTTAAATAGCTTTAGGCTGTAGGCTCGTTGTCGAAATGCACTTATTCGCTCAGTAAGATAGAAAGTGCAACTCCAAAGAAGGCGGGCTCTTCCTTTTTTAAGCACATCTAAGTTGTGGCCAGTATTGGCGTATTCGAGCATCGAACCGCGAAGTACTTGAATTTGTGTCTGACAACAGAACTCTTACGACACCGAAACCGAGCAGTGTATGCAATTTCAGTCCTTTACTAGTCTGCGCATTTGCCTCTCAAGTGGGTCCTCGTGCGCATCGACTGATATTTTTCTAAAAACGACAGATTTTCTATTATAAGTTGAAAATTTATGACTAAAAAGTTAACACGGTTTATCCATATGATTAGAGACTAACCGACAATAACGTACGTGTGCAGATCTGAAAAATTTCATGCATTTCACAGCTTCGGAGTTGAAGCCAATGATTCGCGTGATTATAAACAATCTGACACTAGTTGGAATACCTGCGGCGGCAGATCTAGGAACTACTGATGAATGCCCATAGTGGATGACAATTCATCAAGTAGACCGGTTTCGTCATTATTGGATGCTCTTCAAGAACTGATATTATCTTCCGGAGACAGGGCTCGAACTTGAGCACGTCTGCTTCGTAGTCTGTGATTCTAACAACTAAGCCTTGATGTATATAATAAATGCTAACAGTATATCTTTATAACATGCAAATACAAATGTAGGGGCAATACATTTCTTGAAATGACAGTGTTGAAAATAAACTGCCTCCAAAACCGAGCTTAATCTCCTCGCTATTAATTACGAAGTTAGTGCGCATTTCATAGTCTTTCATTAAAATCTGAGTAATTATTCAAATGAAATCAGTTATGTATTTGCATTTAAAAACATGCACATACGAAAATTTATGCATAAGACATTGCTTGGAATGAAACGTATCCATATATTGGTAAATATTACGTTTTAAATATGGAATATATAGTTTCTTATTTCATTAACGACAAATTTAATGTAAAACACCATTGCTCGTAAAATAAAATGTAGAATAATTCGACTAACTAATTATTTTTACGACAAAAACGCAATAAAACTAGCTGGCGGTAGTTTTGTTATGTTGTTCGACGACTGGTTAAATACAATGGGATTGGTGTTTACTTCAAGCAAACTTGATTTAAAGAATAAGTGAAAAAGAATTTAGTTCCTGCTACTTTTGACTGCCTTGTGTAAACTTTCTGTATAATAAAATTATGGTTCGGTCTTGATATAAACACCTGACCCATTAATTACTTACATATGTCAGTATAAACTAAGAATTGTATAGTGGAGAAAAGTCAATTCATCCAGTAGACCGGTTTCGTCCTTATTGGGAACTCATCATGTACTGGCCAGAATTTGCCGCGGACAGGACTAGTACATGATGAGTTCCCAATAAGGACGAAACCGGTCTACTGGATGAATTGCTTTTTCTACACGATACAATTCTTAGTTTATACTGACATATGTAAGTAATTAATGGGTCAGGTGTTTATATTAAGACCGCAACCTTGATTAGAATAATTGTTATTACCACCCGCGCAACCAATGTTCGTTTAATTATATAATTGATCATCGATATTATTCATTAATATTAATACGCTTTCATGTATAGCAATTTAGAATGTCTTTGTTTGCAATATGCCACGAAATGATGTACCATTGATTTCGAAGAATGAATTTTCAATAGGTTATATACAATCAAACAATAATTGATTGCGCGGGTGGTGGTAACAATTATTTAAATCAAGTTTGCGAGCTTGAAGTAAACACCAATCCCATTGTATTTAACCAGTCTTTGAACAACATAACAAAACTACCGCCAGCCGCAACGCACTGACGCGTTTCGACCTTCCTTGATCATCATCAGAGTACGACAACAAACATCATTGATGATCCGCCTGCAAAGTCGAAACGCGTCAATCTACAACTGGCAATGGACTGTTATGTTGTTCGACGACTGGTTAAATACAATGGGATTGGTGCTTACTTCAAGCTCGCAAACTTTATTTAAATAAAGGTTATACACAAATTTAAGCAGAGAACTAATATATGCAATTGTGTATCGGGTGTTGCGCAGCATGTAGAAAGTTATTAAAATGAAGTTTGCGAGCTTGAAGTATACACCAATTCCACTGTATGTAACCAGTCGTCGAACAGCATAGCAAAACTACAGACCGTCTTGCGCACTGACGCGATTCGATCTACCATGATCCTCATCATGGTAAGACGGCAAACTGACTAACGCGGATAAAACCGCAATGCATTATTATTGAGAGCAGCATTATATATTTGGCTCTCACATCTAGTAATCTCTCATAAATTTTACTTGACTGGAAAAGTTGGCCGCACAATTTATATGCAGTCACAAACATTAACATTTTTCGGCTTTCGCCACATATATATAGGTAATACAATTAAAGAATCACTGATTGCGCAAGTGAAGGAAACAATTATTTAAATCAAGTTTGCAAGCATGAAGTAAACACCAATCCTATTACATTTAACCAGTCGTCACGCAACATAGCAAATCTATCGTCCTTCACACGTACTGACGTGTTTCGACCTCCCGTGATCTTCATCAGAGTACGACGGCAAATAGAATAGCCATCTTGATATAAACACCAATCACATTATATACACTGTTTAGCATATATGATGCATTATGCAATATAGAAAAGACAATTAATTAAGTAATTATGTATATGGTAGGGGAATCTAGTAAAAAATTGGTTCAAAATTAAACACAAGGGTAAAACAAAGTCAGCAGGATCGGAAAGTATAATCTCAAGTGCACATTCGTTGATTGTTTCGATGTGACTCAACAAAAGCAGCTTGCAATATGTCCTTTTCCCACTATATAGTTGGATAAGGAATGTGGGACAATTGGACGATACAATCTCCTATACGAATGTGTAAACCTGCAGTAGTAGAGCTAACTTCATAAAATGTCTTCGACAATGTGACTTAAAAGCCAACTCATTATATATATATATATATATATATATATATATATATAATGTATATACCGAACCAGTAAAGGGTACTAACTCAATCTCTGTAGCGGCAAAACCTGATACCAACAATATGTTTGCCAAATATTTACACTGTATCAAGTCTATGGTTGCCCTGTAGGTACATGATACTAACAGAATGAATTTCCAATTATTTTAAAGCTCAACAAAATTGAGAACTACAACTACTCCAGAACACATGTTAATCCAGCATATCCACACACTCTGGTCTTGGTCGATATCAGTTATCAAATTTCGCGGTAAGCATGACATCATTAAATTCAATATATATCCGTTAAATACTGATTGGTGCGGAAAATTATTATGTATGCAATTATGTATTAGGTGTTGCTCACCTAGTAACAAATTGGTTCAGATATATATATATATATATATATATATATATATATATATATATATATATATATATATATAATTAAACATACATTGGTTGTGCGGGCGGTGATGTCATTTGTTATAATCAAGGTAGCGAACTTAATATAAACACCAGACACATTAAGTAAATACATTGGTCAGGATAATCTAAGAAATGTATAGTGTATAGAAAAGGCAATTCATCCAGTAGACGGGTTTCGTCCATATTAGGATTTCATCATGTACTGACCAGAATTTGCCGCGGACAGGGCTCGAACCTGGGCAAGTTTGGTTCGGGATCCGGTACTCTAACCAGTCAAACCAGTCTACGGGATGAATGGCCTTTTAATTTTTAATTTAATTATATCAATTTACATTAAAATACCACTTCACAAACTATTGTGGTGTCTGTTCAGTAATGGCAGATTGAGGATGGTTTATTGGAACTTTGGGTCTAAATGGATGCCATATGAGCTGTACGTAAATGAAAGAAAATAATCGAGATGCATTAGTCACTATATGACTAAAAGTTGTGTGTAGTGTGAGGCAGTGTGGCTCTGTGGTTAGTGCACAAGATTCCGAAGCATACCTACCAATTTTCGAACCCTATCCACGGCAAATTCTGGCCACTTCGTGATGACTTACCAGCAAAGACGAAACCGGTCTACTGGATGAATTGCCTTTTCTACACCATAAAATTCTTAAATTGTACTGACAAATGTATTTTTATATTTTATTAAAATAAAACCAGAATGGTCATAGCCAGAATGCATGAATTTTTTGGAGTAACGGGTTTTCACAAATTGTCGTTATTCTCAATTTTGGTGAAATTTAGCCTACATTGAAATCAATTGTGTTGGTAACATGTACCTATTCGGCAACCATAGTTTTGATATCAGGTACTGACAAAACAGCCATAATGTTAATAAGCTTTACAGCCTTGGTAAAAATATTGTATATACAGAGAGTCGGTTATGAAGTAGCGTTTTCGAAGACTTTATATGAATTTAGCTACACTACTGCCGATGTACACATTTGTATCGGAGTTTGTTCTGTCCAAATGTCAAAAATCCTTGACGAAATATATTGTAGGTATTGGGCGCAATAACGGCTCCTACCAATGAGTCGTCGGTAATCACGAAACGAATGTACACGACATTATATATTCCGTTCATGCAGACTTTGATTTATCTTTCTGGTCATGTTTGAATTTATTTGATATTAGGTGCTCAACACCCACTACATTATAGCACATGTTTTAGATCTACGTAACAAACAGTATCTAATTCACGAAGTAGAGCGGTTTCAACCGGGTCTCTCACTCTATCTGCTGCGCCACCCTGTCATTCGCTACACAAACTTTGCAAGTATATACTGACTAATGTTTTTGATTAGTTTTTGCCTCAGATGGTGCCTATAACGCATCTCTTTAAACGTAAACTAGTCACCAATGTCTCTCATTATTTTATGGGCAACACGCTACTTCAAAAAGACGTAATGAATTGAATATTTATACAATAAAACGATCGTATAACATATATATATATATATATATATATATATATATATATATATATATATATATATATATATATATATATATATATATATATATATATATATGTGTGTGTGTGTGTGTCTGTATGAAATAATCATTGTATAATGGTGAAATAGCTACTAAAATATTTGACTTGTTTCATCCCAATTGGTAACCTTTTATGTAATAGCACAGTATTTTTCCCAATTCCTCCTTTCACCGAGAAAATTTTCGGCACCCCATTCCGATCCCTTCGCCATTCTATTAATTTATTGTCGAAAAGAGGAATTTCTAACAATACTGAGTTAGACGAAGTGCAGATAAATTAGCCTTTGTTTTGGGTGGAGACGTAAATTTTCATTACCCATACCCATTCTATCAGGCCATACAGGCTCCAACTATAAAAGGATAACCAAGAAAAATTAATTTTTATATGACTGTAAATTGTGTGTAGTGTGCGGCAGGGTGACTCAGTGGTTAGAGCGAAAAATAACGAAACAGGCGTGCCCGGGCTCGAGCCCTGTTCGTTACAAATTATGAGTCGTACATGATGATTTCCCAATAAGAAAGAAGCCGGTCTACTGGACGAATTGCCTTTTCTACTCTATACAATGCAAAGCTTATTCTGAAAAATATATGAACATGATGGATTAGGTGATTATTTCAAGATCTCAACCTTGATTAAAGTAAGTGTATAATGAGGAATTAACATTAAGCAATACAATTTCAGTTTCATGGGCATACACGTTCATTTTTATTATATTAAACTTATTACTGTACAGTTCTAAAGATGCACGCATGTACTAACGTAGTATGCCTATCGAATGAATCAACAGAATTTGTTGTGATCACCTTGATTTAATTTTATTAAGCGTACACATGTAAATGCAAAAACAAAAGTACATATATATATATACATTTATATATATATAAATATATATAAATATATATATATATATATTTGATGCACACATACCTAGTGAAAATTAAGTTTTGTTTAAGAGACCTCTAAGTAAAAAGAAGCAGTTTAAACAAAATTTACCACCTGAATTAATCATTGTCAATTTTTTGCTGTGAATACTTAACCATTGACAAAGTGGTCCGGAAATGGACGGCGAAAAATTAAGAGTCAAAACGAGGGCTTCACCTAAACTCCACCTTCATTATATACATACATTTGTCAGTATAAACTAAACATTGTATAATATAGACAAGTCAATTTATGCAGTAGGCCGGTTTTATATTTATTGGAAACTCGTTATGTAATGTCCAGATTTGCCGTGGACAGGGCTAGAACATGAGGATAAATGCTTCGGAATCTGTTACTCTAGCCATTGAACCACCTGCCGCACGCTACACACAATTTTAAATTATATACAAACTAATATGTCTTGGAGCATATATGGCATGGTTGGGTGTGGTTAGTTGGAACTTTAGGTCTAAAGAGATGCCATGTAGTCTCCACCAATAGCAAAGGCTAACAAGGAGAGATTATTTTGTATATAACTGAAAATTATATGCATTTTGAGGCAGGATGGCTCAAACGGTAGATTCAGAAGAAGAAGTACCCAGGTTCGAGCCCTTTATGCGGGAAATTGTGGAAAGTTCATGAAGGGTTCTTCGTAGAGACGAAACAGGACCACTAGATAAATTGCCTTTTCTACACTATACACTGCTTAGTTAATAGAGACAAATGTATGTGTATAATTGGACTTGATTTAATAACTGTTAACACCGCGCGCATAAACCACTGTTCGTTTAATTAAAATAAGAGAACAATGCACGAAAATAGTTATGATTTGAATGATTGGTGCGCAGTGCGAGTTGCGTTCGTGGGTTGTTTCTTTGCATTATCAGTTTCGAAAAGATCCAGTTGATTCCTATATCCTATCCTATACGCATAGATTTTTCCTTCGTTTTGGCTAGGTGCGGATGGAACCAGAAATTAGGTTCCGAAACATTGCCAGTCAACGAATATTAGATCGTACCTCATTTCCAATGCTTAATATGAACTATGTTGAAGCCTTCAGAAGAAAGGAATGAATCCGCACCCAGTCAAAACGAAGAAAAAAATCGATGCGTACTTGGTAATTGTGATCAATCGGATCTTTGCGAAACTGATTGCGCAAACTAACAATCCGAGAAAACAATTCGAGGAGAGTCAACTTAATACGTTGTTTCTCAAAGCACAGACTGGGTAATTAACCGAGGTTCTGTAGCGGAATAGTTTAAAAAAATATATTTATCAATTAGATATCTTATTTCTGTTGTAATGATCAGTTGTTGTGACACAATTTTAAGTGCCATCGTCTACCGATATGAATATTTATTAAACTTTAGGGACATTAAAACACAGATGTACCTAATTTAAGTTTCTTTTGGTAAAATGGTAAAAAGCAATGTTTCTACGCATGTACACATTAAATGGAACGCTCTAAATAGAGAATTAATGTTACCTTCAACTTTATCACAATAGTTGACTGTATTTGATTTTTAAATCCAGTGGCGTTGCCATGTGAACTTACGTTTTAAACTATTTTATCGTGAAATGCACTGTTTTTAAGAGTTTTATATAACAGGTTTCTTTAAATCTATATGGTGAATTTTATGGGAAATTTTAGACGAATGTAACACCGACTAATGTCGGACGTATTACCTTTGTTGCTGACTTGGATTGAAATTGGCATCTCAATCCTGCCTAGTTAGAGGAGATATTGGATAGACAATTGTAGCCAAATGAGTAAACTGATTTAGTTTGTTGCTCACCAGTCCAGGCAATGGATAGTGGTATGAGCTATCGCCTCTGTTTCCGTGGCTGTTGTGCATTTTTCAAATTCCGCCCCAGCAAATGGAACTACAGATAATCGAGGTTCTTTAATTTGTTCTTTTTTAGTTCTCTCTCTTGCAATTCATCTCTCGGTCATCCGTCTTCTCTCTCTCTCTCAATCTCTCGCAAATATGCAAATAAAAGAACTTGTTTAAGTTTAGGATAAATGGGATAGATACTAATCAGAGTAGGTGGTAATTCTCCACCTACATATTAGAAGCAAACTGGTCAATAACATATTACACCACAGCGTTGCGTACTAAAACTATATTGCAACAAATTGTTGCATGAACTTGGCAATTAAGCCCTATTATTAAAATGTGTGCATATCTTAGCTTGCCCAGCGGCAAAATAAATGAAACTGTAGTTTTGAAATGGTGTAATTTAAATTTTCAGAAACTCGTTTATCTCACTGCTCGTAAAACATCTGTTATTTAACTCCGTTTCGTATACAATGGTCCGAAAATTTATCACAGACCGGGTGTTAATCTTGACTAGTATAGCAGGGAATTGCCAAATTTCGGGTAAACGTATTTATTGGTTTAAGCCTGACTTGAATAAATATTTTCTATTGCAAAATAAGTATATGAAATACATAAATACAGACATTAGTGAGGGTTTATATATTATGTGGACCAGAGTAAATTAGTTAAGCAAACGATAATATATTTAATAGATTGACTAGGGTATACACGTTTCCGTTGGCGTAATGGTACTTTAAATTGACTTCTTTCACAGCCCTAATTCTCACTTTTAGCCTCTTATACTTATATATTGTTTTTGAGCGGAATTATTACATATGCAGTCATGTATTAGGTGTTGCAATCCTAGTAACTAGTTTGTTCAAATAGGATAAACAAGATTCAGTATGGACGGAAGGTATTATCTAATGTACACATGCGTTTTGTGTTTACTAGCGACTCATCAGTAGAAGCTCTATATCATCTATAAATTTGGTTAAAAATGTGGGACAATTGGACAGCACAACCTTCTATGCGTATGTTTATGCAAGCAGTAGTGAATTATTGCAGAGTGTCAGCTTTATATTTTTCAATTCTGCAATTTGCGTACGCGGATTGGAGCTTTGCATTAACAGATTTACAAAGATCCGATTGAACACAATTTCCATGTATGATCGGGCTGGGCGTGTTTTAGTCCCTTACTTCCGAAAGTTTTAACATCGCTCAGACTAGTTAAATATTGTTTGTTGCGGAAAACTAATATATATGCAAGTATGTATTAGGTGTATTAAACCAGTCGTCGAACGACATAGCAAAACTAACGTCAGTTCCACCTAATGACGCGTTTCGACATTCCATGTTCTATACAACAAAGATTGTATAGACCCGCATTTCCAATGGTTAGTATAAGCGAATATGTATTAGGTGTTGTGAACCTAGTAGCAAATTAGTTCAGTTGTGACCAGAAGGATAAACCAAAGGCAGCATGAACGGAAAGTATAATCTCATGCACATTCGTTTCGTGCTTACTGGCGACTCATCAGTAAGAGCCGGTATTACGCCCTTTAACCACTATATATTTGGTAGAAGAATGTGGGATAATAGGACGGTACAATCTCTTAGACGAATGTGTAAACCTGCAGTAGTGAAGCTAACATCATATAAAGTCTACGACAATGCGACTTCAACGCTAACTCACACTATATAATATATATACCGAGTCTGTAAAGGATACTAACACTATGGCTATTGTGTTAGTAACCGATACCAACATTATTGTACCAAAAAGGTACATGGTACTAACACTATGGTTTCCGAGTCGGAACATGGTACCAACCTATTATAATCAAGGTTGCGGTCTTGATATAAACACCTGACCCATTAATTACTTACATATGTCAGTATAAACTAAGAATTGTATAGTGTAGAAAAGGCAATTCATCCAGTAGACCGGTTTCGTCCTTATTGGGAACTCATCAAGTACTGGCCAGAATTTGCCGCGGACAGGATACGAACCTGGGCACGTAGTGTAGTGTGCGGCAGGATGGCTCAGTGGTTAGAGCACCAGATTCCGAAGCAGACGTGCCCAGGTTCGTATCCTGTCCGCGGCAAATTCTGGCCAGTACTTGATGAGTTCCCAAAGGACGAAACCGGTCTACTGGATGAATTGCCTTTCTACACTATACAATTCTTAGTTTATACTGACATATGTAAGTAATTAATGGGTCAGGTGTTTATATCAAGACCGCAACCTTGATTATAATAATTGTTACCACCACCCGCGCAACCAATGTTCGTTTAATGAACAACCGATGGATACCAATTTGTGCTATAGTTCACCGAAATTGAGAATAACAACAATCTCTGAACACCTGTTACTCCCGTAAATCCATAAACTCTTGCCTTGATCGATATCAGTTATCATATTTCGCGGTAATCATGACATCATTCAATGAAATATATAACAGTTAAATACTGTTTGTTGCGAAGGTTTACACATTCATCTAGGAGATTGTACCGTCCTATTATCCCACATTCCTCCCCCAAATATCTAGTGGTTAAAGGGCGTAATACCGACTCCTACTGATGAGTCGCCAGTAAGCACGAATCGAATGTGCATGAGATTATACTTCACCATATTTACAGTACTTATTTAAAATGTATTCGGACTTTTAAAACCCTGCCTTTACGTACTTTTAACAACCCACCCAATTGGAATCAATCACAGACCGTCCTACATTGCACTTCTTCACCGAGCATCTACGCTATGTGTTTTTCCAACGACATGGTAGTAATTACGCGGGTACTGAACTGTTGTACGTGTGTAGGCAATAGAATTTAACAGTAATTGATTGTGCGGGTGGTGGTAACAATTCTTTAAATCAAGTTTGCGTACTAGAAGTAAACACCAATCGCATTGTATTTAACCAGTCGTAGAACAACATAACAAAGCTCTCTTACGCAGGGCTGTCCTTCTTGTTGTGGATTTGACCGCATTTATCTTGTGCGGGACAATAGATAGCACTCTTAGGTCGGTAAAATCTTGACTTTTGATCAATTTCAAGTGTTCTGCTTATTGGCTTCGATTGATGGGTTATCACATGTCCCTTCTTTTTTGAGCCTTCCATCAGCTGATTTACTGAAAATGAAGTTGGATAAAAATTTTCCATTGTTCTTCTCCCGACGCGCTTCGACCTTCCATGATTATCATCAGAGTACGTCGGCAAACTGACTATCGAAGATCAAACCGCATTGAATATATATGGAAATCAACTTTAGATATGCGGCTCTTACGTCTGGCAATCTCGCATACATTGAACTTGAATGAAAATGTCGGCTACACAATTTCTATACTGTCATGAACATTAACTCTTTGCTGCTTTCGCCACATATACATATATAGGCAATACAAACTAACAATAATTTATTGCGCGGGTGGTGGAAACAATGCTTTAATTCATGTTGCGACCTGAAGTAAACACCAATCCCATTCTATTTAACCAGTCGTTGTTATGTTGTTCGACGACTGGTTAAATACAATGCGATTGGTGTTTACTTCAAGCTCGCAAACTTGATTTAAAGAATTGTTCGTGGAATTGTTTATGGAGCTCATGTATCCAGGATTCTTGGATTGAACAAAAAGCCACCTACATCCTTAAGATTTTATACAGTCTTGACAGTTATTCGTCAGTAGTCAGTACTGATTATTAGACTCAATGCACAGAAACAACAAAAATCAAATAATGCCTTTAATATAACGCAAACGAAATAATGGAAAATGCTGAGGCCACTTTTTTAGCTGAGCGTAGTGCCCCCCTCCCATCATATTTTGACCCACCACATCTGGCTGACTTAGGCGACTGATTCGCATCAGAGGATTCACTGAACTTCTTGTTGCTTACGTTTTCTGGTGCACGACGTATATGTTTCCATAATCAACGCTGACTGGTCGCTCTGATGGCATGAATGTAAAGTTTACAACGCACTTAAAATTGAGGTTGGCTTCGTCCTAGCCACCAGAATTTTCCAAGCTTCATTTTTAGCTATATCATGATCAGGATTTGATCGCGCAGTAAACATACAAACATAAATTCGCAACAAACAATATTGAAACATAAATTATGGCAAAAGTCATAAACTAATCCATCACCCATGTCAAAAAGACATTGTTGTTCAACAATTACAGAATATTTTACTTTCAAATATTTTATAATGCCCAATATAGTAATAATATATTTCTTCTGCATTGAAATGGCTTTTCTAGATGCTTTTAGTAACGTTGATTGATTTTGGAATTGTCAGGTCAAACATTACGGGAATGATATACTAAAATCAGCATGAAGGAAAGGCACATCCTGGTATACGTAAGTGTTTCATACATAATGGCGACACATCAGTAGTAGCCAGCATTGCGCCAAAAGCCCACTATATTTTTGGATATGTAAAATGAGACAGTTGTACGGTACTATCTCCAACGCGTAAGTCGATTAAGACCAAAGTAGTTGGAGTCCAGAAATAAGATTTTCTATATTTTGTTTCGTTATACATGGCAGATTTGGTTTATATTATATATAGCGAGTTGACTTTGATATCGCAATGCTATACTTTAAACAAATTAGACTCTACTACTGGTTTATTACCCTTAGGTAGTAGAGGTTGAACTATAAAAGTGTCCCATTTCTTGAAAAAATATATAGTGGGCTTGATGCGTATTTCGGAATCCCACTGCTGAGTCGCTAGTAAGCACTAAACAAAAGAGTACATGCGATTATATTTTATGCTAATGTTGACGTTGATACATTCAGCTTGTCCTTTGTCAACTAACTTCTTACTTCACACACAATAGCGATTGCGTAATGGAGTAAGTATTTTAATACGAGCATTTTTGGTGATTTTTGCGTGAATTTTTGTATTTTTCAACGACACTCCATAGGCCAAGTTAAACCCTGATTTAGAAATATTTTACATTATTTCTACCTTGGATCACAGAAATAAATCTTCGTCTGGGTTGTGCGTAAATATACCTATTCCATTATCATGAAAGAAATAATTATTTTTAGTGCTTTTCTCGTATAATTTCCTGATGTTCCAGGTTGATGTCTATGCAATACTCCCTTCACACCCAGTGTGAAGTCTTTCATATAAGGAAGAGACACTAAACGTAGGAATAAATTATTGGTATGTAGCTGAGCTGTCTGTAATTTGAATGATATGTATTATTTTTGTTAAAACATCCAGCATATACATTATATCGATTTGGTAGGCTAATAATGTGAAATTTCATGTTGGAACCACAAAAATCTAATCAATCTTTCATCACTTGAATGGAGCAGAGCAATTTTACAAGAATTATATATATATATATATATATATATATATATATATATATATATATATATATAAATATATGAATGTGTGTGTGTGTATGTGTGTGTTTCTGTGACGTATTTTGAATATCCATATACAAAATTGACTCTCAATTTGCTTCGAAGCGCAAGAACGTAGTTAAAACCAGCTGTTTGTATTACATAACTTGACTCACTTGCTAATCAATTTTACGGGTTAGTTATATATTCGATCTTTTTCTATCTCAAGCTCCTAAATTTGAGTTGAAGAATTGGATTACACATTATATTAATACTGCCTTGGGTATATCAACATGGTTCTATAAAAAGTTATATTTATTTTGTGCTAACCATGATGTACGTGTAAATTTAATACTTAACCTAAGCGAAATTGCTATTTAAATAAATATCATTTGGCTAAATGCTTACCTATAAGAAGTAAAATACACACTAACTCATAGGCGCTCTATGGTTTAACATATTAAAATCTGTTACACTTATTTGAGCAGGTATTATTTTAAAACTTTCCAGCAAAAACAATTAGAAACACTTAAAACGAAGGCGAAAAGTACAAGCACACGCACAAGAGGCTTCCGCTAGAAGGCTCGGTATTTTTTCCTGTTGTTATTTGCTGTCAGGACGTATTGCATATATTGCACATGTCAATCATACCAAGTACGTGCCTCGTCACTCCGCCACGTCCATGATTTCCTGGCCACCCATTACTTCCATTTGTTTAGGGAGATCACATATTCTCTCCTCTACTGTGACTCTTTCTCGTTATTTCACCATTTTCATTCACGTTCATAAACGCAAACTTAAACAATACCTCCCGCACGTACTAACACACACGCATGGTTATATATATATATATATATATATATATATATATATATATATATATATATATATATATATATATATATATATATATATATAACATTGGATATTTCGATTAAATTATAACATAAAAATTGTCGAATTCAATGGCAGCATAAATTACTAAACGGACAGATGTATTATTTTTATTTATTCCTCATACGTTTATTGTCAGAAAAAGCACTAAGAATTCCTGTATTTATCCTGGGACACTATTGTTATCGCATGTTTCGTCTTCGATTCTCAGTAAGTTTTTTGGGTCATACAAAAGTTAATTGACGAGTATTCTCACAATGTAAGATTCTCTCTTGTTAGTTAAATATCAAATCAGTACCTGCGTTTTTCCCTGGATTTTAAGATCATCTACTTGCGTGATTATGTGTGGAGAGATAGTGATGGGGGATATAACATATCTGAAGACTGTAGATTGAAAAAGAAAGGTTAGTTTGCCTGAATGCGCTATTAAATGTGGTATTTTGTACTCACGAATTTGCATTTAATTACTTTAAAGTACTGAACTGTCAGTCAAGGTTGTTATATATTCATTGTTGCTGACAAAACATTAAAAGACTACTTACAAATTATGTATGCACTGCTGAGTATTTTTTATTTAAATAATTATTAAAGAAAATTAGCACTAGTCGCTTTAAACTATGAAATGACACAAAATTTTGCTATCGGTAGGATTGAGGAATTAATATTAGACAGAAAACTTAAAGGTAAAGCTAATATATAGGTAGATAGATGGACGGGTGTATAAATATAAGTACAGATAGAAAGATAGGTAAGAATATATGGGTAAAGAGGTAGACAGACATAGAAAGGTCGTTAGATTCATTTATATATATATATATATATATATATATATATATATATATATATGTAATCAGAACGAAAGAAAAATAGATAAATAAATTGGTGGAGAGAAAGATAGATATGTTTAAAGATAGAATAGGTAAATGAGTAAATCTATATATAGACAGATAACTTGATAGATAGATAAATATATTGATGGATGGATATATATGTGGATAACTAGATAGCTGGATATATAGAAAGATATATATAAGTACAAAGATAGATATCTAGATATATATTTATATAAGCAACATATCTAAACATGTAAATAGATAGATATATATAAATAGGTAGGTAGTAATATATATATAGATAAGTAGAAAGAAAGTCTGATAAAAAGTAATATATATATATATAGTTAGGTTTTTATTAAGATATATAGATAGATAGGTAGGAAGGAATATACACATATTGATAAGTAGATAGATAGAGAGATAGATATACAGACAGGCAGGCAGTCAGACAGACAGACATACAGACATACATACAGACAGACAGATGGATAGATAGACGGTTAGATAGACGGGTAGATATATGGATAGATATATGGATAGATATATAGGTAGATAGATAGACAGACAGATATATAGATAGATAGATAGATAGATAGCTGGATAGATAGATAGATAGATAGATAGAAAGATAGATAGATAGATAGATAGATAGATAGATAGATAGATAGATAGATAGATATAAATGTAGATAGATAGATAGATAGATAGATAGATAGATAGATAGATAGATAGATAGATAGATAGATAGATAGATAGATAGATAGATAGATAGATAGATAGATAGATAGATAGATAGATAGATAGATAGATAGATAGATAGATAGATAGATAGATAGATAGATAGATAGATAGATAGATAGATAGATAGATAGATAGATAGATAGATAGATAGATAGATAGATAGATAGATAGATAGATAGATAGATAGATAGATAGATAGATAGATAGATAGATAGATAGATAGATAGATAGATAGATAGATAGATAGATAGATAGATAGAAATGTAGATAGATAGATAGATTTTATGATAGATATATAGATTATCTGACATATCCTGGAATTCATTTTTATCCGTGGTTTTTGCTCTTTTCTCTTCAACATCCTATTTGATAGCATTTTACTGAGATTTTAGTTGGCATATTGACATGATTGGACATGCTTTACTTCATCTCGCTACCCTGCGACTATACTGACGTCGACCTAGTAACTTCATCTTGGTGGACACCTTAGCATTCATTTTTTACCAATTTTGTCCGTAAAATAGCTCTATTCATTCACACTTTACTATTTCTATTGTCGATAAGTAACAGGCGATAAGTTTTACTACAATTTAATCATACTTATTTGATTTTATGGCGTTTTTGTAACTATGCCCTAGGGGTATGAAGAGGAAAAAGAAAAATTTTCAAATATTTTTTGGAGGAAATTACATGAACATGTGCGTGAATATTTACGTTCTGCATCGGGGTATTAAAGTGTGATTGTGGATAAACATGATGACGTATGAGAAGCAAAATTAAATGTGTCAATTTAAAAGTCACAATTCATCAAATTAATCATTTATTGGTTGCGCGGGTGATGATAATGAATATTTAAATCAAGATGCGAGTCTTAGGTAGACATTAATCTCACTATATTTATTCAGTAAAAGCTAAGCACTGCATAAAGGTAGCTAATTCAATTTATCCAACAGACCGGTTCATCTTTATTGCGAACTCGTCAATTATTATCCAGAAAATTTACAATTAGATTATACATACATGTATATATAAAATGGGATTTGTGCTTATCTCAAGCTCGAAAACTTAATTTAAAACAATTGTATCACCACCCAGGCGATAAATGATTTTTTAGTGGTGTAAATCTTTAAAACGATATCGCTTTCCAGGGAGGCGTTTCTCCTGCTTAATTATAATAGATTGTGGATGGCTAGTTGGAATATTGGGTCACAAGATATGCCACATGGGTTCTACTTGAAGTTAAGTTTAACCGAAAAACATAAGCTAGCAGGTAACTGAAAATCGCGTGCGTTGTTCTGCAGAGTGGCACAATGAACAGTATTCCTGACTCAGAAGTAAATGTGCATCGTTTCGAACCTTGTTATTGGCAAAATTTTGAAAAGTACATGACGAATTCTTAATAATGGCGAAACCAATCCAATGGATGTATTGTCATTGCTACTATTGATATAGTGCCATGGCAAACGGAGGTGAGGGTAATATCCGCATATCTTATTATTATAATCAAGGTTGCAGTCTTGATATAAGCACCTGACCCAATAATTACTTACATACGTCAGTATGAACTAAGAATTGTATAGTGTAGAAAGGCAATTCATTCAGTAGACCGGTTTCGTCCTTATTGGAAACTCATCACGTACCGACCAGAATTTGCCACGGACAGGGTTCGAACCTGGGCACGTCTGCTTCGGAATGTTGCGCTCTAACCATTGAGCCACTCTGTCTTTCCTATACTATACAATTCTTACTTTATAATGTTCGTTTAATCCGCAAATCTTATTTTGCTTTCCTTATGTTTGATTTTCCGTTTGATCGTCGTTAGTCTGTTTTCTGTCTCGCTTGCATTATTAACATATCAGATCGCAATGTGTCAGTACATGGGACTGACGGTAGTTTTGCTAGATTGCGCGAATGGTTAAATAAAATGGGAATAATGAATACCTCAAGACTGCAAATATGATTAGTTAAATTTCAAATCCTACTTCGTCTTAATACAACTATTCTATTAACCATAATTTTTTTATAAATCAGATGTAAAACTTAAGTATATTTTAAAGTTGAATATACACTATCAACAAAAATAATATGTTTCCCGTCTACAATTGAATATTGTTTCAACTGTCTCAGATATGTATTTCCGAAATTTGACCGCATATAGTTTCCACAACAGCACGACACCGCTTAAAATAATATGAATCCATTCGGAATATGTTCACGCTACATGTTTCAGGATTAAGACGAGGAAGGTTAAAAATCATGACAATCACGAAATAGAAAACCGACATCCAAGTGTTGCTTTACACATTTGAGACATTGTGGGAAACAGAAAAAATGAATTAAAAATATATTCTGTTGGCATAAACTAAATGCAACACGAAATTCAATTTATCTTTCAGAATTCAAGAAATATTGCTTGCGCGGTTGGAGTTAAAAATAATTTAAACCAATTTGCGGGATTGAAGTATATATCAATCCTATTGTATTGATTCAATCATTAAAAAAAATAGCCAAACTACCGTCAGTTACACGTAATGACGCCTCTCGACCTTCCATGATCATCTTCAGAGTACGACGGTAAACTAACAAGTGAGGATCGAACAACAATGAATATATATGGAACGCAATATTGAATATGCGGCTCTCACTTCGAGTAGTCTCGCGTAAAATGTACTTGACTGGAAATATCGATGCACAATTTCTATGCAGTCACAAACATTAATAGTTTACCGTTTTCGATATATGTATATATATATTCATTGTACCCTTTTTATGTGCAAAAACAAAAAGAAATTTTATCAGATATAAGAAAATTTTCTTTCGCATGGTCTTCTCAAATATCTACTCATGAACATATCTATTTATGGAAAGCAAAACAAGATAGAAATACGTGAACAAAGCGAGTGTGAAAAATAGAAACCAATCAAATTGGTTTCTATTTTTCACACTCGCTTTGTTCACGTATTTCTATCTTGTTTTGCTTTCCAATTTATATATAAAGATATGTTCATGAGTAGATATTTGAGAAGACCATGCGAAAGAAAATTTTCTTATATCTGATAAAATTTCTTTTTGTTTTTGCACATAAAAAGGGTACAATGAATTTTATTAAAGCTCGCATTTCAAAAGAATATATATATATATATATATATATATATATATATATATATATATATATATATATATATAGCTGATACAATTAAACAATCATTTCTTTGCGCCTGTGATGGTAAAAATAATTTAAATCAATGTTGACTCTCCGAGAGTTGCGTTTGCGGGTTGTTGCTTTGCAATATCACTTTCGCAAAGATTCGCTTGATTCCAATTTCGAAGTACGCATCGATCTGGTCTTCGTTTTGGCTAGATGCGGATTCGTCCCTTTTTTCCGAAGGCTTCAACATCGTTCATACTAACCTTTGGAAATGAGGTACGATCTAGTCTTCGTTGACTGGCTGCCCACTGGAAATGAGGTACGATCTAATCTTCGTACCTCATTACCAGGGATTAGTAGGAACGATGTTAAAAGCCTTCGGAAGAAAGAAACGAATCCGCACCCAGTCAAAAAGAAAACCAGATCGAGGAGTACTTAGAAATGGGAATCAAGCGGATATATATATATATATATATATATATATATTAGTACTCCGCATCAAAGAATATATGATTATTATACATTAAATTTAGTGATGTCTTTATTTATACGGAAAATCCAGATATTGGTACAAACAAAGCTCAAACCAGAGTACGTCTGCCTCCGATTCTATTGCTCTAACCGGCGAGCCATCCTGCCGCAGGATGCGAATCGATCGTCATAGGTGAATAGAGGCAAGGTGAATAATCGGATAATAATTAAGAAAGGATGTATATACTATGGATAGATGAATCAAAAAAAGGGTGTAGATAGGTAGAGGGTGTGCAAGTGATATATATGGATAGATTACTAAAGCATTACTTGATTATAAGATAAATAAGATGATTAAATGAGATAAATATGATGTTATTTATTTGAGGTTGTAGGAAAAGTGACACAATTAAACGATTATAACATAATAATATATTGGAAAACAAATTGTATACAGATAGATAGAGTAATAATGAAAACAATGGATTGGTAAATAAATAGACGATCAATGGACAGGGATATTCATAAGTAAATTGAATAGAGAGAGAGAGAAAGCAAGAAATAAAGAGGAATTTATGTGGGTAGAGAGACGGATAATTCAACAGATATATAGATGGACTATTTGCTGGATTGTTCGCAAGTTTTATATTTATATATAGGTAGATAGACAGATTTTGGATAGTTTGGTGTTTAAATGTACAAAATTTGTAATAATATTCTACGCTGATGTCCATTTTTTTCCATTTTAAGAAGATTATTATGTTGAATACTTTATTTGTTAGATAACATATCAGGCTCTCGCCATTTCTTGAACAGTCCATCCTCAACTTATGCCCTGTCACTCAAAACGTTTCGTTTGGCTCACCGAACAGCCCATATCTGAAAGCCAACCAAGTGAAACAACTTGCTGACCTGTGTAACTGGCACAACCAAGCGTACTTCGTGCACGGCCAACTGGTCAATGTCTGCGCAAATATTTGCTCCACCTTTGCAATTACAAGCAAGCATTGGTGGGAACATGCAATTTTCACAGAAGTGGTGGTTACATTTAGTGGAGACCAATTGCATCCTACAATTAATATATAAATATACAAACTTCGTTATATATATATACATATATATAGATATATATATATATATATATATATATATATATATATATATATATATATATATATAAGATACAAGCACATATGCACACACACATACAAACACAGGTATACTTATAAATAAAAGTAGCAAGTTGCTAATTTGTATTTTATACGTAATGAGCTTGTAATCATACAAGAATTGGCACACAAATTAGGTCGCCTTTGTTTAGTCTTGACTGATGACCAGAAAATGACCATATGGCGCAATACCATGAAAATTAAATAACAAATTAAATTGAATGAGTTTGCACGGTGGATTGTTGCAATATTGCCACGTTATTTTATGTTTTTGGGTATAGCAAGCCTAGTAACAGGCCAGTTCTAATAGGACCAAGAGGAAATGATAAAAACCGCGAGATAAAATATACATTCTTGTGTACACACTCCTGGTGTGATTTATGGTGACTCGTCAGTAGGAGCTGAGCAAACTAAGAAATGTTACGTTTGGAGAACGTACGCGGGATGTCTCGATGCTGTGTTGTTATATCGGATAACACACTAGTCTTTGTCAGCAATCAAAGAGAAAGAGGCGTTAATGTCGACATCAAATATTATTTGCCAATATACCTGCGCAAGTTGTCGATTAACTTTCGTGCGCCGATCGACCAGAAGGCGAATTACCTGAATGAGAGAACATTGTAACTTAAACGCCTGTTTTTAAATTAAATGGTATAATACATGTCGTAATATACGGCACACAATCGTAGTAGATTTCTAATGAGTAGCAGAACCCACTTCAAATGAAATAAATTACAGACCATTTTAAAATCAATCACATTACATACCGACCAATCCAGTAGTGGGTAGCATTACAATATTTAATCTCCGCTATTTGAGTTCCCGGGTAGTTGCTTTGCACTATCAGTCTCGCCATTAAGACGAACTCGACGCGGACTTGGAAATGGGCATCAGTTGGACCTCTGCGAAACTGATATTGCAAAGCAGCAACTCGCGAACGCAAATCGCAGGGCGATTCAACATTTGAAACTCCCACTGCCCAACCATTTTTGGAAGTATCTAACAGTACTGCAATTGGATCGTCAAATTGTTATACTTTTCTTGACCAATCATGCCACGGGTTTTGTTAGTAATGCTGGCCCCTACTGATGAGCAGTCAGTAAGCTAGGCACTGCCGAATTTTCAGATCTCGCAAATAAGGACATATTGATATTTTTCTGGCCTAACTGACAGCCTGTACAATTTATTCGGCCTGGTAAAGGTAGCATGAATCTCCCCGGGTCCACTGAGATTCGGCCATCCTTCCGTGTCAAGTGAAGCCTCGAATACGATTCAACTACGCAGTATTACTTAGTGTTGAGTAGGTAATTGCGGAATGAGAGCAAGCGTGCCAGACGCAGAAAGCAACTTTGGCAACTGGCGCATGGGCGGAGAGTCCTCGTCTGCCTCGTTTGGCAGACTATCAAAGATAAAGAAAACTCCGAATATAAACCATCCACACTAGGAATAGGCCATCTTGTATTCCTTTACAGTCCATATATAACCATGGACGTTGTGAACTATGAAGAATATGTACTCTGTCGTCCGTCGTGTAGGATAAAATAGTTCGCCGTATCTGCTGAGCCATACAAGGCAGATAAGCGAAGCCGGGCTACTGTAGATACTTTCTTTTCCGTGTTTGCATTTTAACCTACTCTTTGCTCTATCCAATTTGACAATATCGCCACTTTAAATGCTCTGAATATAGTGGAAGTTCATTAAATCACAGAGCCCAATGTTGGATTGACAAATACCGAAATTAGTTCAAGTAAACGACCACTTATAAAAATTTGCAGCTCTTGGTTGCACAGTGCGATATTTAACCATTTATTAAATGGAGATGAGGTTTTCAGGCCAGCGCGTTTTATTTGGAAAAAAATAAGTCAACTTGGTCAACCGAAAGCACGAACACGCACATTGAATAAATTAGGAATTATTACATATATACCGTGTCTCTAAATGATACTAACAAAATAGCTATTGTGTCACTTCCCGATACCAACATTATAGTACCGAAAAGGTACATGTTACTAACACTTTGGATTCCGAGCTGGTACATTGTACCACCATGATGGATTTCAATTTATGCTATAGCTCACCGAAATTGAGAATTACAACTATTTCTGAACAGCCGTTACTCCAGTAAACCCATGCACTGTGGTCTTGATCGATATCATTTATACAATTTCGCGGTAAGCATGACATCATTGAATTAAATATTTTACAGTTAAATATTGTTTTTTTTGCGAAGAGCTAACATATATGCAGTTATGTATTAGGTGTTGCGCACCTAGTAATAAATTAGTTCACTTCTGGCCAGAAGGATAAACCAAAGACATCATGAACAGAATGTATAATCTCGTGCACATTCGATTGGTCATTACTGGCGACTCATCAGTAGGAGCCGGTATTATGCCCTTTACCCACTATATATTTGGATGAGGAACGTGTAAAAATAGGACGTTACAATCTCCTAGACGAATGTGAAAACCTGCAGAAGTTTCCAGAAATAGTTGTAATTCTTAACTTTGTTGAACTATAGCATACATTGAAATCCATAATGGTGGTACCATGTACCAACGCGGCAACCATATTGTTAGTATCATGTACCTTTTCGGTACTATAGTGTTGGTATCGGGAAGTGACACAGACTCGGAATATATATTATATAGAGCGAGTTAGCGTTTAAGTCGCATTGCCGAGACTTTATATGAAGTTATCTTCGCTACTGCAGCGTTTCACATTCGTCTAGGAGATTGTACCGTCCTATTTTTCCACATTCCTCATCCAAATATATAGTGGGCAAACGGCGTAATACCGACTCCTACTGATGAGTCTCCAGTAAGCCCGAAAGGAATGTGCACGAGATTATAATTTCCGTTCATACTGTCTTTGATTTATCCTTCTGGTCAAAATTGAACTAATTTTTTACTAGGTTCCCAACACTTAATACATACTTGCATAGGAATAATTATGTTGCCTATCCCAAACACAAATGCGGGATCCTACGATTACTGCAGAAATGTGTGTACCGTCTTAATATTTATTTTATTGGCTTCTAATCGCTGGAGCAATTTTTCTTAAACACGTTAGTGCTAATCAAAACCCTGATCAGATAGTTTTGATTAATCCAGTTTCGAAATTTTTTCATTCATTTTAGAATAGAGCGGAGTTAGTCTTGTTCTTAGCTCACAAGCTGAAGCCTGTTTAAACAGCCCACTTTGAGCGGCACACCTAATGACATCTTCTAAAATCAATGTTATAAAAGTTAATCAATATTTGTTTTCGATGTATTTGCGTCTGGTCTCACCTACTAAAGCGCAGACGACAGCAAGGACGCCTTCTACTCCAACCTAACTTATCGTACAGTTTTCGAAAATACGTAACGTCGCAATAAATTGTATATTGTACGGTTGCTCATTTTGAAATATATATGACGACTCGGATCATAAAAAGTATTAATCGCAGTGTTTTACTCACATTTTCCAGCAAGATAATTAAGAAAAACAGGTTCATCTAAATGTAAGTAAACACGAACAGCAGAATATACAACAACGCTTTTCTTAGAACAGTGTTAGCTGATATGGATACTGAGAGTTCGGATTTATTGTGGACGAAGTTAAGATCCACTATGTAGAGTGCGGTTACCACCGTGTCGGACATTTTAAGCTCCGTAAAATCAGTCATTGAGTCTCTCGAAATTCTGCTGAGATTCTCTAAATTAGGCGCCAAATTCAAACCTTCTCGGTTTATATTAATAATCGTAGAGCTGAAAAAATCCAAATTAAGCACAGGCTAAACTAGATCTCGAATCTTTTTTGACCAGAAAAGCCAAAGGAATAGTAAAAGCGTTCGCTACGGGCAAAACACTATGCTTGTCCTAGCTTATTCGCGCAATAGTTTCGAGAAAATTAAAAGGTAGCGAAACAATGAATAAACGCAAACGTAATATAATAACTGATCAAATGTGTCTTTGTAATAGATGGTCCGAATATTATTCAACGTTATTTGGCAGCTTCATTAGTCCCGATCCAAGTAAGTATGCATTTATCAACAATACTGAACACCTATCTTGAGCAAATATCATAGTTAGAGATGCGGAAAGCAATCCTATCTCTTAAGCATGGTAAAGCTGCCAACAACGATTAAAGACTTTGAACTTTATTTGACAATGATGGCGACTTAAACTGTGGAGCGTTGACTAATCTTTGCGCATTGTATGCAATGAGGAGACAGCGAGACGTTAGCTCTTAGCGAATCGACTATCTTTCCTACCTTCGAAATGCGGAAGCATAATTCGTGCGATAACCTTCGCTATATAAGCCTAACTTCAGACATATCTAGGCTTTTTGCTTCAATTATCTAACGTTGTCTTAGCACTCACAAATAGAGAACGGGACGGAAGATGGCCAGAACGAGGATGTATTGGTAAAATCTTTACTTTAAGGCAAGTAATTGGATAGCAGCAGTTACACAGCTGACCCACAATAGATGTCCTTCTAGACTGGGTGAAAGGCTATGTTGTATTCGATGTTCTGACAAAAAGTTTTGTTATCTTAAATATGTACACTTTATGCTTCCATTCTACATAAACACTTCTGGTCGCGTTAGGGTCTACAGCGAGTTTTTGGTCAACTCTACTACTAGCGGTAGTGCACGTCAACGATATTCACTTTTCCTATTTTTGTTTAATTTTCGAATAGACCCCATTTTGAAATATACTCCGCCTTCAATTTAGGATGCAGGCGTCGAAGTTATAAAACGGTGGTGGGTTAGAAAATTTTGATCGTACGGATGGTGTATTATTATTATTATTATTTTATTATTATTATTATTATTATTATTATTATTATTATTATTATTATTATTATTATTATTATTATTATTATTATTATTATTATTATTATTATTATTATTATTATTATTATTATTATTATTATTATTATTATTATTATTATTATTATTATTATTATTATTATTATTATTATTATTATTCGACAGCTGCGATTCTGCTCAGACAACCTTGAACAATTTAGCAGTCGTCGTTCCGTCTTTCGGTGTAAAATTTGCTCCTTCTAAATGTAGGTCAATTCTACCGAATCACTCGTCACACATGTCAACTCAGCATTTTCAAAGCGAGGTTCAAAGCGTAGTTGTAATTAACTGGTCTGCGTTTTGACTAGCACAGCTTTTGTTCCAGTAGTTTTCTTTCTTTGGCAAGATATGTCGGCTGACTTTATCGGCAACCTTCTTCAGTCAGTCTCTCCTCACCTATTTTACAAAACAAACTAATGAATCAAGCTTGCTTCAAACCTCGCCAATTATGAAGAGAATCTAGCATTTCGCTCTACATTACATTTCGTGTTGACAATGCACCCGTACGTGTAGATTTATTATGCACCAGTGAAACTTGGACTTTTAGCTTCGTAGACTTTAGGTGCTTACAGGCATTCGACCACCGTTGCTTGAAAAGCATAGCCCATATGGGTTACCGACGACTAACCAATGTTGATATACGTAGACATATATTTTTTTGGGCCAGCAAGTGCTCCTCGTTAGACAAACCAGCAAGGCTCCATCAAATGCGCTGGCTCGATAACGTTTTACGTTTTCCTTCAGTTCGATTGCTCAGTAGGGCATTTTCCGCTCTGTTAGCGCCAGATTTGCGTGAGAAAAAAGCTGGACAGATTTCGGTATGGCAGAATTAGTTAAAGTCAACTCAAATGAAACAGATGAGCATAGGAATCGTTCGTTTGCTAGTTCTTAATAGGAATTCATTGCGATGTCTCTTAGATTTGTGTACAACTGGTAAGGAATATATCACTTCTGAGTTAAAGAATGCAACGTGACTATCCGTTAAGGCCAAACGTAGAAGTCAGTAACTCCGCATATAAACTTAAATCGTCAATTATTAAGCAAGTACTATGCAAAAGTTATTTTAATACTTTTCAATCGTTTTTAGTTTAAATTCATATTATCTCTCTTCGGTGGTGGTTGGCGCTCGTTAAAATTTTTAGTAATTATATACTACAGTGTAGTCCATGATAGAAATAACTAGCATACGAAAGTCGCTCTCTGACTCCTAACTTTTCCATCATTTGGTTTTAACTAACATTATCTACAATATGTGTTGTGTGTATTAATTCGGTAATTATATTTTATTCTGGAATTGGAAGGCCAAGGAAACAAATTTATTCGGTCTAGCTATAGCTACGGTTTGGAATTAGGTATTGCGTACCTTGTAACAAATTGGATCAAATAAGACCAGAAGGATAAAACAAATTCAGCATAAACGAAAGATATTATCTCATGCAATCTTTCGTATCGTGCTTACAGACGACTCATCAGTAGGAGGCAGTACTACGACCTATATACTCCACATAGCAGGCCAAGAAATGTAGGACAAATGGGCATTACAATCTCTATTCGGATATGTGTACAAACAATAGCGGAGTTAACTTAATATAGTCTTCGACAATGAGACTTCAAAGCTAACCCACAATATAGCATATAAACCGAGCCTGAATAACGAATCATTGCTATGGTTGCCGAGTCGACACCTGGTACCAACAAAATTAATTTCAAGAAATGATATATGAGAATATACCTTAAGTTGTCGCTGGATTGGGTTTATCCTTCTGGTCCAATTTGAACTAATCTGTTACTGGGAATGCATCACAAAATACACTGTTGCATATATATTAGTTCTCCGCAACAAATTAATAAATGGCTACAATTTTAATTTTAATTGAAAGTTAATTGCTTTGCTGCTATCGAACCGAAAATATTCCTTCGATTTACCACTTATGAAGCAGTTGGTAGAAAGTCTTGAATTGTATAGAAATGTATATCACTCTCTGATTTGAGGCCATTGAGAACGAGACCGAGGAATGTATCGACATTTGTACGACGGATTCAGCTGACCATTGAGGAATGTGATCCTCGATGGATCATTCCGTGCACGCTAGACCAAGAGAGTATTATTATTTCATTAAATTCTCCACACAAGAGAAATAAATTTAAAGCTCTTATTTTGAAATGGTTGCACAAAAAAGAAAAATTAACGTCAGGTAGACGTAGCGAAGCGTTTTGTCCTCTCATGGTTACCAACATCGAATACTAACTTTCTTGTATAACTTTAATAATGAAGTTGGTATGACATACCTAGTAACAAGGTGGAACTAATGGAAATTCAGCATGAAGAAGTTTTAATCTCATATAAACGTAAACTTCATATTTAACGACGACTCATCGGTAGAAATTGGTACTACACCTCAAATCCACTTTATATTTGGCAGTTTGACGGCTCAATCCCCTAGATATATAACAGTTAAATACTGTTTTTTTGCGGAGAACTAATATATGCAAGTATGTATTAGGTGTTGCGAACCTAGTAACAAATTAGTTCAGTTGTGACCAGAAGGATAAACCAAATTTTGGTGCCGGTTACTAACACAATAGCCATAGTGTTAGTATCCTTTACATACTCGGTATATATATTATATAGTGTGAGTAAGCGTTGAAGTCGAATTGTCGTAGACTTTATATGATGTTAGCTTCACTATTGCAGGTTTACACATTCGTCTAGTAGATTGTACAGTCCTATTATCCCACATTCTTGACCAAAATATTTAGTGGTTAAATGGCGTAATACCGGCTCCTACTGATGAGTCGCCAGTAAGCACGAAACGAATGTGCATGAGATTATACTTTCCGTTCATGCTGCCTTTGGTTTATCCTTCTGGTCACAACTGAACTAATTTGTTACTAGGTTCGCAACACCTAATACATACTCGCCTAGATATATGTTTATGAATACATTAGAAATAATTTCAAATATTTTTTTATCAAATGCACTTCAAGGCAAAATCACTATACATTACATGCATCAAGCCCTTAAAGGTTTCCAAAATAGAATTATTATACACAGGTTAAATTTCAACTATATGTCGAAAAACAAACATTTGAAACACCTGCTACCTCAGAAAAATCGTATACTCTGGCCCAAATTAAAATTAGAATCTAATTTTATAACCGGTGATTACATAACTTAAATGCCAACGATATACCACAATGCAAGAAGACTTTATCCTCTTTAAAGTCACGCACATTAATAAAATAAGCTTCAGCGTTCTGTCAGCAAATTTAAACGTTTTTTTGCAGAATTCATGCATCTCTTCTAATAACTCAGTACCAGTTACTTGATAAGACACACAGGTTATTAGAAACATTGGACAAAGAGGTTCTCATTTGAAATTAGTACATCGTTACATTCCATACGGTATATTTTATACGATCACCTACATAAGTCATTTTTGTAGAATTTTAGTCAAAATTTACAGTTGAGAACAAAACAAATCTTCTCATATTTTAGCATGCAATCACTAGTAGACAATCTCAGCAAAAGATTTAATTATAATATGAAGGAAACATCTACCGATTCATATTCCGTGATCAGAAATAATGCTAAATAAGTAAATAAATTTCTAAATTTATTGATAGAACAACCAATAATGTCAATGGTCTACATGATACAATTCACATATGATCAGAATGGCAAAATCTAATGCAAATCACGCATGTGAAAGATGAAAATATTGAAGTCCCGTTACAAATAATAAAAGATAAACACAAAGAATAATTATATTCCAACTTTCATTTTTGTATTCAATTGAAGTTTGCGAACTTGAAGTAAATAACAAACCCATTGTATTTTACCAGTCGTCGAACAACATAACAAAACAGTTAGAACTAGTATATATGCAAGTATGTGTTAGGTATTGCGAACCTAGTCACAAATTAGTTCATTTGTGACCAGAAGGATAAACCAAAGGCAGCAAGAACGGAAAGTATAATCTCATGCACACTCGTTTCGTGCTTACTGGCAACTCATCAGTAAGAGCCGTTATTACGCCCTCTACACACAATATATTTTGGTGAGGATTATGTAAACCTGCAGTAGTAGAGCAAACTTCGTCTAAAGTCTTCGACAATGCGGGTCCAAAGCCAACTATACATATATATATATATATATATATATATATATATATATATATATATATATATAATTCGAATTATATATTATATTAATAATTATTCAAATCAAGTTTGTGAGCTTGAAATAAACACAAATCCCATTGTATTTAACCAGTCGAACAACATAGCAAAACTACCGTCAGTCAAACGTACTTGAATACTTGTTACTACCACCATCGCAATCATTGAATGTTTAATTTCTTTTTGTAGTTAAATATTTAAAACATTTGTTTTATTCAATTATTTTTACAAAATCATGCTGTTATACTAATATCCGTCAAGAAACAGCCTACTCATTATGCAATCAGTAGCACAATCCAATCCGTTAGAAATATAAATCCAACACGTACAAATCTACCAATTATAAAAACTTACAACTTTTCATCTAAACAATCACTGATAGCCCGAGTTAAATCTAGGTTGTCAGCTTCATATAAACACTAATCCCAATTATAATTTTTTTCAGTATAAACTAAACTTTATCTAAGGTTGCAGAGGCAATTCTTTCAGTATAAATGCAAATCAAGTCATGCATATGCCAGATACTGTTCGATGTGGAGTACTAATATAAATGAAAATTTTTATAAGGCGTTGCGAACCCATTAACAAATTATTTCAAATATACTCAGAAGGATAAAACAAGGACAGCATGAACGGAATGTATAATCTTTTGCGTGCATACATTTCGTGCTTAATGGCGACTCATCAGCAGGAGCCGGTACTGCACCCTATACATACTATATATACCGACTAATTTTCACACATTTCTCACCCAAATACATAGTGGAGAGAGGGCGCATTAACGGCTCCTACTGATGTGTCGCCTGTGAAAATAAGAAAGTACGTTCCGTTCATGCTGTCTTTGTTCTATCCTTCTGGTCATATTTGAAATAATTTGTTACTAAGTGCGCAACACCTAATACACAATTGCATATATATTAGCTCACTGTAAAAAAACAGTTTTTATCTGTTATATATTTTATTTAATGATATCATGATTAATGCGAAACGTGATAGCTGATACCGATCAGGGCCAGAGTGTATGGATTTGCTGGAATAACAGGTGTGCAGAAGTAGGTGTACTTCTTAATTTTGGTGAACTGTAGCCTTTTTCGGAATCCATGTAATGACTCGGCAACCATATTTATGGTACTATGTACCATTTCGGTAACCAGTGTTTACTTTAGATAGTGGTACAACCTCCATAGTGTTGGTCCCATATACAGGCTTGGGATATATTATATATAAATGGTGATTTGGCTTTGAAGTCGCATTGCTGTAGATTTTGTATTGAGTAAGCTTTACTACTGTAGATTTAACATTCATATAGTAAATCATGCTGTCCAATTTTATCACGTTCCTCAGCCAAAGGTATAGTGGATATAAGGCGCAATACTGGCTCCTACCTATGGGTCTCAAGTAAGCGCGAAATGAATATGCACATGAGATTTTACGTTCATTTCATGCTGTCTTTGCTTTATTCTTCTGGTCATATCAGAACTAATTTCTTACTAGGTGTGCATAACCCAATGCAATGTATATATATATATATATATATATATATATATATATATATATATATATATATATATATATATATATACACGTTAGTTAGTATAAATCATTAATTGTGCTATGTGGTAAGACAATTCATCCAGTAAATCGGTTTCGTCCTTACTTAAAACTCTTCATGTACTTTCTGGAATTTATCCGCGGACAGGACTCGAAACTGGGTGCGTTGGCTTCAAAATCAGTGACTTTTTTCACTTCGCCGCCCTTCCACTCAATATCACCACTCGCGCAATAAACATACGTTTAATTAGGAAAATTCATCCAATAGACCGGTTACATCCTTATTGAAATTTCTTCAATTATTTTCCACAATTTGGCCACGGTCGTCGCTTAAAAAATTTATCCGTTCATCATCTTTTTGTTCTGCAAACTTTTTATTTTATTGGCAAAAACAATCATTTCATTAACAGTTGCATTCTAACAGATTAAGGGTAGCGATATCCTGTTGAGTATTCCGTAACAAAAATAATTACACAACGTCCCATAAATTCTTCACAAACAAAACTCACATTATATATATATATATATATATATATATATATATATATATATATATATATATATATATATATATTAGGCGAGAAGTTGGAGTCAATATTTGTGTCGTAAAACAATTCAGTTATACTGCAAAAATTAGGTGTGGTCCCTAGTGTACAAACACGCGTGATTACCACCAACTTGACAGAAGAAGGACGAGACAATTATCTAGTTTGCCGAAATAAGTGCAGTTATCATGCAGAAAGTCATCAGTCCTAATAATCAAGCAAACATTTCCTGCTGGTACATATACAACAGATATTTCTATAGTTATTAGGCTATGGAAAATAAAATAATAATATTAATGCCTTTAACATCATCTAATTTACTGAGAACATTAGATGAGGCTGTGCCTGGGTAATCACCCACTGCATTCACGAATGCGCATATATGTCAGCATGTGGATATTACTAGGTTATACAGATTTCGTTTGTTGGTCTCATTGCTTATCGTATTTTGCAGAAAACCGATGGTGCTACCAGAAATCTCATGAGATTGCTCAGATTAGATACGGCTGTAGTTCGGCTGCCAATTAACGAAAAATATAATCTATGTGTAGATACATGGATAAATTGTATACGTATATTTTATTCATTATCAAAAATTCGCTCATTAATAAGTACATTCTATATTGCAATTTATAGATAAAATATTTAAAAATATTGATGCATAAATTAGAATTATTATAGCCAGAATATTTTTTGGCGTTAATTTGGCAATACGGGAACTTTTTTGAGGTAATAAAAAATGTGCTTCCAAATTTAGAATACTGTTTGAAATACCATCGCTCAGAGAGTACTGAATGCTTCTAGATATATCATTCTATCAATCTTTTAAGGAATATTTCGACATTGGAATCTTTTCATTATCGAGTTGTCAAAGTATTTAAAATTTACCAATAATGACAAATCATAGTTATTCAATTTAGCAATCTGGCAGTCTGTCAATCTAATTAACCTACTGAAATTATCAATCTTACATTCTATTCTTCCTGCGGAGTACTTTAACTAAGTCGATTATTTCTAATTTCAACTATAATTCTCATAATTCTTTCTCTGAATTTTATTTAATATCGAATTTACTTCCAAGCCATTTTTTCTTATAATTCCTATATTATTAACTTTGGACTATGCGTGGTATTTTAGAATGCAATATATTTAATTTCGAACCGGAAATGAGCAGAAATTGGCATTTCCCAAACGAGTTTTTTCTTATCACAGACAAACTAACCATTGCATAATGTAGAAAAGGAAATTCATCCAGTAGACCCGTTTTGCCCTTATTGGGGACTCTTCACACACTATTAAACAATCAATGATTTCGAAGGTTTTGTAAACAATTCTTTAAATCATGTTTGCGAGCTTGAAGTAAACACAAATTCCATTGTATTTAATCAGTCGTTGAACAACATAGCACGTACTATCCAGAATTTGCCGCAGATATGTCTCCTACCTGGACACGTTATTTTCGGAATATATACTCAATGATAAGAGCAATATATTATAAAACAGAAGTGCCCACATTCGATTCCTACTCCGCAGCAAAGTTTTGACAGTACGTAAAGAGTTTTCAATAATGATAAAACCTCGATGAATTGCTCTTTCTATGTTATACAATGACCTTGGTTATTCAATTTTATCCAAAAAATGTATTTTTTAATTAGATAACTATTTCTTTTATATATATTTCATATTATGAAGCTGTTTCTTCGTTTTTTTGTTAACATCTTAAGACAAAACTATCGCCGCTACTTCCCTTACAAAAATTGAGAGCTGCGTAATGCTATATATAAATAATGTTATATCCAAAAGTATGGAAAAGCCATTGAGTAACACGTACACTTGTACTATTTATCCTAACTATTTTAGGCTGATTGATTTGAGTGACAGTATTAAAAAAACACTGAAGCAAGAAACAGACATCAAATGAAAAGCCTTAAAAGCTTTCAATGTTAGCTAGTAGAATTTGTATTCTACGTGAAGTAACAACTCTTAAAATTTGTAACTTCTTAGAGCGCATTTATTATTAGAAAAATCAAGGTAACATTTTAACCATGATAGCGAATATTTAAAGCAAATACAATTATACCTTATTATAATCAAGTTTGAGGTCTTGATATAAACACCTGACCCATTAATTAACTACATATGTCAGTATAAACTAAGAATTGTATAGTGTAGAAAAGGCAATTCATCCAGTAGACCGGTTTCGTCATTATTAGGAACTCATCATGTATCGGCCAGAATTTTCCGCGGACAATTATACCTTGACATACTTGTAGCACAACAACTTTTAAGTACAATTCTATTTCTAGATGTATAGAAATGCCACACTGTGGATATGGCCCCATACATGTTTAGATAAAAATGTACACAAGAGGGGCAGTCAAATATACATATATACAAATACATGCACGTTGGAATCCCCAAGACCAACTTAATGGAGACTGTCTATCACATACAAAATACAAATTAGGTAGATGGTCACGTTCGTCACTAGTAAACGAATAGTTCCGGCTTCCTTTTAATTTATGTAACAGGTAAAAATTAATACCTTCAAATGACTGAAATGTTCGAATTATAGGTAGGTGGTCTGGCGTATGAAACCAGCGCTGTTGAAGTGTCATTTTGTGCTAAATATAATTAAGTTGGCATAATATAGAATGAAACAAGAGAAATAAAATGCTATTCTGGAAATCATAGTGTGCATCATACGTATTATGACGAGTTTATTTTAAGGCTGAGACTTTCAATAATCTGTGAATCATTACGCCGATTTTCGCATTGAACAGTGGTATGGAGTACTCCAGATTTAAGGACAAATGCACAAATACGACTACTTCTGAATAGTTGGGCTATATGCGAGAAATCAATGCAATTTTACATTGATTGACTTTAGAAGTGAGCATTTGTATGTTTGCATCCGAATAGGAGGAACTATGTTTTGGCAGGACATTCCTCGTCGAGATACAAGGGATTCGCTATAATATTAATTAATCACGGAGATTTATTTATGATATTTAGACAAGTTCAATTATAAACCTGTAAACTTTTCGTCTCCACTGAACTGCTGCATATTTCATTCGCTAAGCGGTTCTACGTAAACATGAAATGAAACGTTGATAAATTATTGATTACTCACTCGAAGCTAGGAATTTAGACGCCGAAAGGATAACACCATTCGGAATATAATTTCTATTTACTGCTAATTAAATTTTATAAAAGTCAATCATGAGTGCACTTGACCACGTTGAATAACTGTCCGAAAATGAAAGCAACAGTTGTAGGTATACAAGATATAGTTTGGAATAAAATTTTAATAGAGCCTTCTTTGCGAGTGCACAACACATGCATAAGTTGATTAAGCTTGGCAAACCCAGATAACCGTTAGTTTAAATAGAATCATACGAAAATGCCGAAGTTAGCATTAAAGTGTGCCATCCGATATAAAACTGCATGCCGTACCTCCAGGTTACTCATTTTTAGGAATCGACACCAAGCCGGAAATTCGTTAGTCAAGGAACGTGGGAAAGTTTGAAGTCATTTCTGGCATTACTACCAAGCATACTCCTTATATATATACATGTTTACATATTTCTATCCTGTTTTGCCTTTCAATTTATATATAAAGAGATGTTCATTTTTTGATACTTGAGAAGAAAATAAGAAGGAAGCGTTTCCTCATACGATCTCCATGTTTACATATTTCTATCTTGTTTTGCCTTTCACTATATATATATATATATATATATATATATATATATATATATATATATCAGGCATTGACGTTGAAAAGTATAGCGAAATCACGATCATGAATATTGACTGACTTTCACAGAAAAATGCTTATAAAATATACTGAAAACATTTTTCACCAGCAATAACCTTATAATCTGGACTCTATTGCCACTAAATTGTCGTTCTAATTGTTTCAATCAATTAAACTTTGAATAAATGTATACCAAATATTGCGAAAATTATAAATAATACACTAGATACCCCATAAAAATTTAAAATTTACGAATACTTTATAGGATTAGCATGAATAAAAGTTTTGAATAATGTATAGTATCGATTCTCTCATTGCGACTATTAATCGGTTACATACAGTCCCGCATTCTGAAACCTTGTCCAGTACCATTTTTCCAAACCAATGGGTAAGTTTTTTATATAAATCAAGGTTGCAAGCTAGATATAAACGTTTGTCAGTATTAACTAAGCGTCATAAAATATACAAAATACAATTCATCCAGTAAACTGGTTTTGACCATATTGGAACTCTTCAAGTATTCTCCAGATTTGCCGCGGACAGGGCTTGAACCTAGAACAATAATCAAGTTGTCGGAGAAAGTGGTATTGAATTGCAGATTTATACAATTTAACAATAATCGACGGCGCAAGTGGTGATATAAAATATTTATATCAAGCTTGCTTACTGGATATAATCACCAATGCCATTATCTATACATTTATCTGTATAAATTAAGCACTGTTTAATGTATAATACTAGATCGACCTTATTGAGTACTATTCCAATTTCGTACAGAATTTTGCGATGGTAGGGGCTCGAACCGCAATACATTTTCTTCTAAGTATTTATTGAGTTGTTAAAACAATCAGTGCATGAATACTGCTTTAACAAATTGTTTTCTGCTACGAAAATATTTTAATCGCCTTATCTTCGTTGTCCGAAACAAGGCTTTTATGTCACCTATCAGCATCCTATACGTGCATGTAATTATATTTAGTTGACTACTTCACAGCTATAATCAAGCATACATAGCGCACGTTTATCTACTGAAAAATCAGTATGCATTTCGAGATTACTTAAATTTAACTTCTCTGGGAGTACATATGCAAGTAATCATTTTTAACTGGATGGTTTACCGCTATAGACACAGGCCCATATAAAAACTTGACGTAAGCGTATTTAGTGAAAATTCGTTTATTCTAGTGCGACACGCTAGATAATATAAATGAGGCCGTTTCAAGTCAGTTTAACACTTATTTTAATCAAGGTTATTATCCTGACCCATTATGTGCATACATGTGTCAGTATAAACTAAGCATTTATAGTGTAGAAAAGGCAATTCCTCCAGTAACCCGCTTTCGTAGTTATAAGGACTCTTCAATTATTGTCGAGAATTTCCGCAGACATGGCTCGAACTTGGACACGTCTGCTTCTGAATCTGTTGCTCTATCCACTGAGCCACCGTGCCGCATTCTACACACAATTTGCAGTTATTTACTAACTAATGTTTCTTGGTTAGCCTTTACTTTAGATGAAGCCCATATAGCATACATTTAGACTTAATGATCCAACTAACCACTCCCAATCGTTCATTAAAGAACATATACCACGCTACCTGGGGACGTGTTATTGAATTGAACATGTATACATCTAAATGAACATTGGTTGCACACCCGGTGATATTAATAATTTAAATCAAGTTTCTGATCGTGGATGAGTTGCCTTTTCTACACTATGACGTACTTCGTTTAGACTGAAATATGTTTGGAGATAATGGGTCAGGTGTTTATATCAAGATCGCAAACTTGATTCTAGTAAGCATATTTCGTCATTGAATAAAATCACAACAATTCGTGGCCTTAACCGTACACAATAGTAGATATTACGCAGGTATGTGGTAGAACGCGTGCGCTCTCTATTGTTTGCGACTAGCCCATTCATTAATGTGTTAATTGTAATCTTTACAGATAGGAGACAAAAAATCATTATCGTATAGCCGGATATGTAAACTTTAGCCTAGCAATGATCGACATTAGAACATTGTATCTATCTGATGTAATTATAGTTATTTTTCTACGTTTGTCTAAAACATATTACGAGCACACGCTAAACCAACATGAAGGCTAAGTGACTGCCATTTTCCCATTTGCAAATTCTACGCCTGCTAGATCTCAAGCGTGTTGTATTACACTTCTTTTTTCAAAAAACTAAAAAAAATAGTATGTAATTACACACACACCGTGCACACACGTATATATATATATATATATATATATATATATATATATATATATATATTTAGGCAATAGCTTTGTTATGATAGACAAACATGAATATTACCATTCTGGTCAGCTGGTAATAGGGAGAAACACGCAGTGCATGAGAAATGATAAATTTGAATAGGAAATTTTTGTTCATGTTTTCTCATTTAAAAGTATGGCCCCAAAATAGTTGGGTATGGCTGATATTCGTGGGAATAACAGTTACAGAGACAAAACAAAACGCAAAGCCACAACATACACGCATACACACAAAGTATTGGACAATCAGTAGTGCACGTACACATTGAAGTGTTAATGTAGTAAGGTCTAGCAAAAGTACTTCAGCAGTTGGACTGGTTTAGCTGTTCATTGCTAGACGAGACCAGATTAGGGAATTGTAGGATGGCGTAATAGTTTGCCCCAGTTATTAAAAACGTAATAAACATGCTGTTACCGTACAAATTCGTAATGTTGTTCTATTACATACGAATAAAAAGTCAGCAACGCAAAGGAAAATATAATGTAAGGATAAAACAGAGTTGTTGAGAGCGAAGTTATTATTCATTCTAGAAGGTATAGAAAAAGGGTCAGATACGTAAGCATGAAAGTAAATGTTTTTTAGGACAAGAATAGAAATTAGATACATAGACAAAAGTGTACAGTGAAGGTAAAACACAATTGGAGTTTAACTGTTATTGGCATAAAAGCATTGTACCTCCGGTAAGCCGTCACCATTTCTCGGGTCCTCACTATTGATTATCTGCATGGTTATGATTATTTATTATAAAGTTCGAGGAAGGAGATAGCAGGGAAATGTTGACAATTGTGATACCTCAAATTAACAGACAATCCATTTTCGACGATTGGGAAAGAGGAAGAAAAACTTAAACAAGAAAGCAAAGCTTTCTGCACCATTCTAAGACATACAAATTAAATGCATCAAATGAGAAAAGGCTAGAAGAGCAATTCATATGTGGCGCTGAGGTTAGAGAAGCAGAAAACTGGTAAATGAGTTATGAATTTGTCCTCGTAGTATTAGAGCTTTAGTGGTAACAATCGGAAAGACAAACAAAATTTGACTGCCCATAATTGTGAATAATAATATATATATAATCGCGCGCTTTTATTTAACGCGAAAAAACTGACAGCATGCATATACTTCAATTATTCTTCTGTATTTAAAATAGGCATAAAATATATATCATAGATAATTATATATATATATATATATATATATATATATATATATATATATATATATATATATATATATATATAAAATGTCCATTCCTTTTTAATTTAAGGATATATATATATATATATATATATATATATATATATATATATATATATATATGCATGATTTCATAAAATGAAAGAAACTGGTAAACTGGACGCAATGCTTTTTCTACATTATGCAATTCTTAGTTTATACTGACAAATGCATGTACATAATGGGACAGGTGTTTATATCAATTATTATCACCGCCCGCGCAACCAATGTTCATTTAAATATGTAAATAAAATACCACGTTCCCAGTTGTCATAATGTTTGATCTTTAATGAAAGGTCTGGGTGGTTATTTGGAACGTTTGGTCTAAACGCTTGCAATATAGGCTCCAAATAAAGGAAAGTTTGAATTTGCCGTTTATAACTTAAACTGTTTGGTGTATGCGGAAAGTGGTTCAGAAACAGGTTCCAACGCCAACGTGCCAAGGTTCGAGCTCTCTCCACGGCAAGTTCTGGACGGTACGTGATGACTTTCCAATAAGGACGAAACCGATTTCCTTTTCTAAATTAAATAATTCGTAGTTTATACTGACAAATGTATGTAAATAATGAGACAGGTGTTTATATCGCAAACATAAACTCCATTCATATAATTGTTATCACTACCCGTGCCGCCAATATTCGTTTAAATATATTAATGCTCAATTTAAACGCACGTTGCCGGGTCGCGTGTTGTCGGTTATTTTATGATAGATTTTGCGTGGCTAGTTGGAACTTTAGGTATAAGTGTATGATATATAGACAGAAATTAAGGAAAGGCTAACCAAGAAACGTTGGTTTGTGTATAACTACAAATTTTGTGTAGTATGCGTCGAGGTGGCTCGTTGGTTAGACCAACGAATTCCTAAGCAGACGTGGTCAGGCTCGAGCCCTGTCCGCGGCAAATTCTGAACAGTACTCGATAAGTTTCTAATAAGGACGAAACTGGTTTGCTGGATGAATTGGAATTTCCACATTGGCCATTAATTAGTTTATACTGACAAATGTACGTATATAATGGATCAGTAGTTTTTATCAAGACCGAAACCTTGATTAAAATACCTGTTATCACCGCCCGCGCAACCACTGGTCGTTTATGCAACTTTATTTTCGGTATCGCATAATCTTATAATCAATAATAAAATATACAATTAATCAATTCTAATGCTTATTTAAAAAATGCACACACCTAACCCTAATCAGGTATATACCACAATTTCTTCCACTTTTAATACCACGCATCTCAAGTTACACTAGTTAAAAAAGGAGTATCGATTAAACACTATTATAAATTGAAATGACTCACCATACTTAGACGAGTCATTTTGTTATGTAATTCATGTTAAGATTACACCGACCTTTATATATAATTTAACTGAGTCTAGATACGCCATAATAAAAAAAATTAATTGGCTTGAGAAAGCAACCTAGCTATTTAGTGAAACTTCGGAATTTTGTCTAGGATCTGGTTTTTTTAATTACATTTTCCTTGTGATGCGACACAAGATGTTTGAATCCACTATCTACCTGATTATTCCAGATATTTCGACTTCCATTTGCTGAAATCTTTTTCAATGGAAAGCACATGCTGAAACATGATAAATTTTGGTTGATGTAGAGGATGCTCGATATATAGGTTGGTTTAATCTTAACATGAATTACATAACCAAATGACTCGTTTTAATATGGTGTTATTTTAAATTATAAAATTGTTTACTCGATACTCCTTGTAAACCAGTGTAACTTGAAATGCATAAATTTAAATTCAGAAATATTTAGCAATATATATCTGAATAGGGTTATGTGGACCTATAGATCTATGTGTGTATTTGTTGAAGGAAAACCAGAAATGGTTAAAAGTAAGTATGTATTAGGTTTTGCGAACCTGGTAACAAATTAGTTCAGTTGTGACCAGAAGGATAAACCAAAGGCAGCATGAACGGAAAGTATAATCTCACGCACATTCGTTTCGTGCTTACTGGCGACTCATCAGTAGGAGCCGGTATTACGCCCTTTAACCACTATATATTTGGGTGGAGAATGTAGAATAATAGGACGGTACAATCTCCTAGACGAATGTGTAAACCTGCAATAGTGAAGCTAACATCATATAAAGTCTACGACAATGCGACTTTAACGCTAACTCACACTATATAATATATATACCGAGTATGTAAAGGATACTAACACTATGGCTACTGTGTTAGTAACCGACGCCAACATTTTATCCGTCCTATTATTCCTTATTCTTCTACCAAATATATAGTAGTTAAAGGGCGTAATACCGGCTCCTACTGATGAGTCGGCAGTAAGCACGAAACGAATGTGCATGAGATTATACTTTCCGTTCATGCTGCCTTTGGTTTATCCTTCTGGTCATATCTGAACTAATTTGTTACTACGTTCGCAAAACCTAATAAATACTTGCATATATATTAGTTCGTCGCAACAAACAGTATTTAACTGTAATATGGTTAAAAGTACATTGAATTATTGTTTATAAGGTGATGAGACGCCAAAAAAAACATAGTTATTGTGCAGTGTTTCATTTCGTCTTCTCCTGAACCAAATATGCAAAATTCATATAAGTATTATAAAGAAAATCGATCACTTGGAGGATTCGAGGTTTTGAAAAGGACAGGGAACGATGATGCCTATCAACAGCCTTGGAATAGCAATTTGATTTTGCCATTATTAGCCCTCGATTCCGTTTTGAAATTGACAAGCCAATTAGCTTAATGCGTCATTGGCGTAAAATATGCCAATACACAAATGCACAGGTTGAGCGGACCATGAAGATCTGGTTCATAATATGTCGAACAAAACTGCATATTTTCCTTATTTAGATGTAATTTTATTAAAATAAAAGTGCGAATACGGTCATTTTCACACGCCTATTTTCCGGGATCAATTAAATGCCTCGTTTCGTAATATTATCGACTGATTATAATTAAGCAGGTTCGAGTACTATCCGCGGCAAATTCTGGCAAGTACACGATGAGTTCCCAATAAGGACGAAACCGGTCTACTGGATGAATTGCCTTTTCTACACTAAACAATTCTTAGTTTATACTGACATATATAAGTAATTAATGGGTCAGGTGTTTATATCAAGACCGCAACCTTGATTATAATAATAGTTTGACTCGTTTTTAAAGTAAAACCGTTACTTATAATAATTCTGCATTTTCTACAATTCTTTAAATCAAGTTTGCCAGCTTGAATTAAAAACCAATCCCATTGTATTTAACCAGTCGTCGAACAACAACGAAACTACTGCCAATCGCATACTCTGACGTGTTTCGACCTTTCATGATCATCATCAGATTACTACAGCAAAGTGAATAGCGAGGATCAAACCGCATTTCATATATATGGAAAGCAAAATTATATATACGGCTTTCACCTCAATTAGTCTCGCACAGGTTGTACTTGACTGGAAATGTCGGCTGCATAATTTCTTTGCAGTCACGAACATTAACTGATTGCAGCTTTCGCCACATATACATCTATAGGCAATACAATTTAACAATAATTGATTGTGCGGGTGGTGGTAACAATTCTTTAAATCAAGTTTGCGAGCTTGAAGTAAACACCAATCCCATTGTATTTAACCAGTCGTCGAACAACATAACAAAACCACCGCCAGCCGCAACGCACTGACGCGTTTCGACCTTCCATGATCATCATCAGAGTACGACGGCAAACTGACTATCGAGGATCAAACCGCATTGAATATATATGGAAATCAAATATAGATATGCGGCTCTCATCTCTTGCAGTCTCGCACAGATTGTACTTGACTGGAAATTTCGGCTGCATAATTTCTTTGCAGTCACGAGCATTAACTGATTGCAGTTTTCGCCACAAATAAATATACAGGCAATACAATCAAACAATAATGGATTGCGCGTGTGGTGTTAACAATTCTTTTAATTATTTCTACAGTTTGGCTGCGAGCATGTAATTTTTATATTCTACGTAAAAGAAATTACCCTACTTAAGAGTAGGTCGCTATGTCAAATTCAACAAGTTATTTCCTTATTGATGCATGCGATTTTTGCTGTCACTATTCTGGATCTCGTGTTAACAATTAGTTCTAAGCAATTTTTAAATAGTTTTTAAATTTTTTATTACTTAAACGAAGTTATTAGTGAACTAGCATTCGCCACATGTCAGTCTGGACATACTTCTTCTTTTGATGATTTGTGAATTGTTTGGTCTGCCAATTCTTTATTGGCTTCTCAAATTGTCCTTACCGGAATAAACTCATTTATGTTTACCGGCATTAATGCATTAAGTCTGGATGACCAAGTAACAAATTAGTTCGGATAGGACCGGCAGGACTTTCTCAGTCATAAAATTTATGCGAGCCTACTAAGTGTGGAAGCCGCATAACTGAGTGGCCATAGCTTGTCTACACATTGATTTTTTATCCTCGTTAGTCAGTGCGCTGTGAACCTGGATTGATGACCATGGGAGGTCAAAACCTGTCAAAGCCGTTGGTTAAAATGGGATTGGGGTTAATCTAAAGATTATAGAAGTTAGATAAAGAAGTAAATATCGAAATCAGCATTACCTAATGTACACATGCGTTTCGTGCATACTGGCCAGGAATCAGTATGAGTAGGCAAAACACCACGTAAACACTTTATATTCGGTTAATTAATTTGAGGTAGTTTGATGGTGCAATCTTCCATACTAAGGCAGAGTTGAAGCGATTCTATTTTTACTTAAAAGAAGCTTAACCGTAATGGTGTTGAATGGATGTATATTTCACCTCATTTCGGTGTTTTGTCTAAGTAAATACACTCATATTAATTAGATCCTCCTCACCATTATTCGCTTTACTTTAATATTTCTTTTCTAAATTATTATTTCGCTAGTTCTATTACTTCTACTATTTCCTATGTATTTATTTCAACTTATTTTATATTTTTTTCTCGTGTTTATATGGTAGTGAAACATCTGTTAATAACTAAATTTGTATTGATGTTCGTGATGATGATGACGATGGTGATGTTGTTGATGATAATGACGATGTTACTTATGATGATAATTATGATGATGATGATGATAAGTAAGAAAATGAGAACAATATTGTACATTTTGATTTATTATTTCAAGCCAACTAACAATAATTTTAGCGATGGGGTAAATTTAAACAAATTTGCGAAAAATCAACTATTTCGAATTCTTGCAAGTATTATCGTGGTACAAATATTCTTCAATTGATTGGAATAATTTAGATCATCCTCATAAAAAAATAAAAAAGATTAGTATCAGTTTGTAGAAAGATAAGCTAAATCTATACTCAGATTAGTTTAATGGATGACACATTTACTGCGATTTTTATACTACAGAGTTCAAATAGCCTTGAAGTATGGAATTGGAACAGCCGGTTATTTTTCAATATACAATTGCGTATCGACTTGTACATTAGTAACAAAATTCCCGCTTCAATTAAGAAACTGTGTTTTGATACGATTTTATACACAAACCTCAATATTCATTGAAGAAATAAACGAACAATTTGAATAAAGTAAATAAATGGTAAAGCATCGATATTGCTGGATTTATATAATATTGGATATACTAAGAAAAGGGTAAATGCAGATTTTTTGCACTAATTAATGAATATCTAATGAAAATCTAGTAAATATGCAACTCGAACGATGTATTAACTAAGGTTGAAGTTAAATTAACGTATGCGTTTCGTGATTACTGGCCGCTGATCAGTAGAAGCGTGGCACATTTAAAATTTTTAAATTGATCTCTTACATGAATTTTATATTGCCTATTGATAAAATTAATCCTGTTTTGGCACTATGGTTATGCAGTGTCATCACGAATAGAAGAATTTTCTCATTGACGCCTGCGAGGTGAATTGCTACGCGTCAAAACGCAGCATTTTAAGATATATTTTATTTATAATATTTTCCCAAACTAATTCTCTTTTCTACATGCGCTCCGAATGAATCAGGGAAAACGCTATACATCTACTTAATTAATTAATATTGCGTTACTCGAAAATGGTGACACCTTCTAAATTGGGATCACATAATTACTGACAATTTATTTTTAGAAGCTTGCGCTGCGCCTCAAAATATCTGTATATTTAGTTAGGAATTTTCTGTCAATTGGACGGATCAGTTATTTGTACGTATGTGCTTTAAAGCAGCAGTAAACTCAACTTTATATAGAGACTTCAGTCACGGAACTTCCGCCGATAAATTGTCACGTTTGATTTCATTAGTTTTATTAGAAAATTATAAAAAACATGTTTAAATAATCTTACTCGATTTCTGTATTTTTTATTCCTTTTGTTTATGCTTCATGAGGATCTGAAGACAGCATGTGAGTATATGAAAATAGGTATTAAGACTGGGTATTGGAGCAGAAAATAAAACAATACTTTAGGACGTAAAATAAATATAAATAGATTTGTCTTGAATCTATCTTTTGTGAGTATGGCACTAACACTAAAGATTGGGACCGTAATTGAAGACCCGAAAATTTAGAAGAAATTCGGAAAAGGTTGATTCACGAACAATTCCAGAAAATGCAAGTACGCATTAGATGTTGCGAACCTAGTAACAAATTAGTTCAGAGAGTTGTCTTTGGTTTATCCTTCTTGTCACAACTGAACTAATTTGTTACTAGGCTCGCAACACATAATACATGCTTGCATATTTATTAGTTCTTTGCAGAAAACAGTATTTAATTCCAGAAAATATAATTATGGATGACTTCAGACTGACGGGGCAAGTGGGAACCCATTAATCAAGTGTAAACAAAATCTGTGCACCCGAAAATGTAAAGAAATCAAGATTTGACAGACTTACCAGTGCTATCAATTATCCCGCAACAGAAAATTGCGTATTAAAATTCAATGATGACAGCATCGCACAAGAACGATGTTCTTCATTCAAATATTATCTCAAGCTAGAAAATTTTTTGAAATAATACAGAAATTTACTTCTCTACATCATGTCTTCGAACTTTAGATAGAAAAATATACTTTAGAGGAAATGTCAGCTGCATAGTCAATGTGCATTGAAGAACAAAATTTTTCGGCTTTAACAACACTCATATAAAGTGTACACATCCGCAATCATTTTTTGCTTGGATAGTGAAAGCAATTTTAATAATAAAGATTGCAAAATTTAGATAACGACCAGTCCCACTCTATTTAACCTATTGCAAAACAAAGCAAAACCACTGTCATTCAACCTCACTAACGCGTTTAGAACGTCTTTGCTCATAAACAGAGCGCGGTGGCAAACAAACTAACGAAGATTAAACCGCAAGGAATCTAAAAATAAAGCAAAATAATGCATGCGTCTCTCACCTCTAGTCGTCTTGCACACATTCTTCTTGACTAAAAATGTCGGCAGCTCTATATTTATGTAGTTTTCGCCAAACTTACATTGGTGAATAAATTTGTCCAAATCAATTTGCGAGTTTCAGATAAACACCAATTCTATTATAAATATATTCGTGAGTATCAAAGTTAATTCACCCAGTATATCGGTTTCGAACTTATTGGGAACTCACCAAGTATTATCTCGAATTTTGCCGTGGATTTGGATCGAACCGATGCACATTAGTTTCTGAGCCCTGAATTCTATCAATTGCGCCACTCAGCAGCATATTACATAGAATATTCTGTTAGATATTAAATCATGATTTTACTTTGTCTTAATTTCATATGGATTCTGAATGGCATCTCTTCAGCCATAAAATTTCGTCTAGCCAAACATAAACCGCTATTTGTGGAAGTGGTGTTGGACCGAAGCATTATATAATTAAACAATCATTGATTGTACGGGTGGTGATAATAAATGTAGACAGTTTCGCAAGTATGGGCCAAACACCAACCCCTGATATAAACTAGGCATTGTTTAAATAGCAAAGACAGTTAATCCAGTTGACCCATTTCGATCTTATTGGGAACACATCAAGTATTTTCTCGAATCTAGACGTGAATAGGACTTGAACCGTGACACATTTGATTCTGAGTCTGGGATATTATCTTCTGCGCAACCCTAAAGAACATTACACATTATTTTCAATTATATATACTAGCTTCCGATTTTGGTTAAATTTTCATTCAAATGAATCTCATGTTCATTGGATAGAGCCCTGCTATTGCAAGATTCTAGAAAGTAATTGAAGGGTTCCTAATAAGAACGAAGCCGATGCAATTGATGAATTGCCTTCGCAAATTATATATTGCTATGTTTTCTGATATATATATATATATATATATATATAATCTTATAATTAGAAAAACACAAATAACTAAGTGGATAAAGGCCATTTATTTCGTGAATACTAATCATCTCTTATACAATCATACATATTTATACATTTTGGGTTTTCAATTGATTATGCTAGTGGTAACAAATCTGACTCGTTTTTACTGCTGTAACCAATAGCATAATCAGTTTAAAACCCAAAATGTATAAATATGTAGACTTGTATAAAGAATGATTAGTATTCACGAAATAAATGGCCTTTATCCACTTGTTATTTGTGTTTTCCTAATTATAAGAATAATGTGTTGAATTAAAAAGGAATAGACATTATAAAGATAAATATATATATATATATATATATATATATATATATATATATATATATATATATATATATATATACTTAAATAATGCTTTATTTATACCGAAAATTATATATATATATATATATATATATATATATATATATATATATATTAGGACTATTTATTATATCAAGCTCGCAACCTTGATTATCACCTCCCTCGCAATTAATTACAAGGACTGAAAGCTGAGATAGTAAGCGCACTAGAACAATACAAGAAGGAATTCAAAGGCAGCCAAATCATCACAAAACAGCACATAGACGAACTCAGAAAACTCCAATCAGACAAATCCATACGACTTGCCACACCCGACAAAGGATCAGGAATCGTTATACTTGAGGCCGACGCTTACAGGAAGGCCATGAACGATATAATAAATGATCAATCTAAATTTAAGCATGACATCAAACAGAAAGATGATTCAACGAACATCGAATCAAGAATTAATACAATTTTGAAAAAGATGGAAAAACATGTTCTAACATCGATGGCTGACTCCGAGATTAGATCAAAACTCACAGAAGACATCCAAAAAGCAAAACCAGTCGGAACAAACACCGCAAGATTGTACGGCAAACCAAAAACTCATAAAGCCGTGACAGCCTCAGGAGCTCCTTCGATGCGGCCCATTATGTCAATGATCAACGCTCCACAACATAAACCAGCCAAGTTTCTCTGCAAACTACTTGAACCAATACGGAGCATCATAAACGCTAACACCATCAAGGACTCCTTCGAACTAGCAAATGAATTGAAGGGGAAGAACATCCTACAGAATAAAATGGTCTCGCTTGACGTCTCATCCTTATTTACAAACATACCACTGGATAAGACAACGGAGATCTTGTGTGACCTCATCAAAAATGAGTTTTTTGACTTCCCTATAGACACCAATGACATCAAAGACCTCATATTAGCATGTACTAAAAACGTGCAATTTACTTTCGAAGGGATATACTACCGTCAGATCAATGGTGTAGCTATGGGAAGTTGCATCGCACCCCTCCTGGCAGATGTATACATGTATCACCTGGAAAAAACGAACCTAAAAGGTATAATTGACCAGTGCACACTCTACAAAAGGTATGTAGATGATATCTTGTTGTTCATCTCAGAGGAAGCAGACCCTTCCGAAATCCTCAAACAAGCAAATGGAGTCGATCCAGACATCAAATTCACTCTCGAGGTAGAGAAAGACGACAGTTTCCCATTCCTTGACATCAAACTCACTCGAGAAGCAAACGGAGATTTGACACTGGCCATACATAGAAAATCTACTTTCACCGGACAATACATTCATTACAACAGTAGTGTGCCAAAATCCCACAAAAGAAACTTAGTAAACAACCTAGCAAACAGAATCAGGAAGATCTGCTCTGAACACAAGATTGAGGAAGAACTGGGCTACCTGAGGAAAATTTTGCTAATGAACAACTACCCAGAGCGGTTCATTGATGTCAACATCAGACCACGGCAGATTCGTACTAGAGAGGATACCGGCAAGCAGGTTTTCCTGAACTTACCATTTAGAGGCGACATACCAGCCTCAATAATTGCACGGCGGCTGAATAGAATAACTAAGGACAACTTTCCCAGTGTTAAAGTTAATATGACATTCAGTACACAGAGAATCATGAGGTTGGATGCCAAAGATCAATTGCCAATTCTCTCCAAATCATACATAGTCTACAAATTCTCATGTATGTGCGGTAGCACATATATCGGACGTACGAAGAAGCAATTGATAAGCAGAATCCAGCAACATTTGCCACAGAAATTGATTAGCAAAGGCTTGCCACCGTCAGGAAAATCAGCATATATATATATATATATATATATATATATATATATATATATATATATATATATATATATATATATATATATATATTATTTTTTTTTTTTTTTTTTTTTATTAATAATGCTTTATTTATACTGAAAATTATATATATATATATATATATATATATATATATATATATATATATATATATTTATTTATATATATTAGGACTATTGATTATATCAAGCTCGCAACCTTGATTGGAATTATTTTTATCACCTCCCTCGCAATTAATTATAGTTTATCATGACTTAACTATTAGCAAATTTGTTGTTGTTTCATTATTTTACTGCTGACAAAAACGCTTAGTTAGAGCCGCGAAATATCGGGATTCACAATGAGCATAGTGGGCATTAAAATGCTGTTACGCAAACCAATTTTAAAGTTATAAATCTATTCATTTGCACTTGAGAAATTTATATTAGGCATGTAGTATACTTTGGGAAAAATTCATGTCTCTACTGATGATTCGTCAGTAAACACTAAAGGCTTTTTCATGTGTGATAATACCCTTTTTCGTAACTATTTGACAACTATTCATGGACTTATTTGACATTAAATATGGCTAGGTACACAAAAAAGAATACATAATGATATATATATGTTTATTAGGCCTCAGCAACAATTAATATATAAAAACATACATACCTATTTTCGCTCCAAAAATATTGCCAGTTAACATTCAAATGATAATATGTTTAACTTATGCTTATTCATAAAGTTTACTGATTAAAACTACTTTATTGTCCGTCGTATTAATTTTGAGTATATTAATCAAAGTATATTTTTATAGGTACAATCTATTATATATTTGGCAAGCATCTCCGTCTATTTCATTATGTATTTCTGTTTATATATATATATATATATATATATATATATATATATATATATATATCATTAAAAAATTTTTATAGTAATCAGCACAACAATCAATAAATTTTTAATCAGTTAAACTGTATTCCAATTAATAAGCTATCTCGTTAATTATATTTGCAAACTTTCACTTTAAGCCTTAATATTATACTATTTAAGCTTCAAATACACGAAAACAAAACGGCCCTCAGGTGTGTCGAAGTAGAACCATCGTCTTTCGTGGATATTTGGTTATTTGTTAGTTCAATATCGCAATGATTATTTTCGAACAAAGAATCATTTGCCTGTTTTCCGTGCATATAAAAGTATAATTAACAGTATCAGGCAAGAACCAAGTGAAATTTTGGCGTTCTTCTCTAACAGGAATATTCTTCAGAAACTAGAGTAATGCATTCAGTTATTCTTTTGTCTTTATCGCGGTGGGATGCTTTAGCTACCATTTATTCTATCTACCAGGTTTTTTACATTTGTCAAAACTGGAGTTTTGAATAAAATCACACGGCAGCGGACAAATAAACATTTTTCATATGCGAACTATATGTAACAAAGATAAATCTTTGTCCACTAATGTAAAACTTGGCGACAATATAATATTCTTCCATAATACACGATGCCACTAGTTTATTTGGAACCGAGAAACTAATAGACGACATAGCTTACATTACTTCTGCCAAACTGATAATTTTCGGAATGACATTGCTTGCAGCGAATTTCCCCAATATTAAATTCAGGTGTACACTGATTCAACAATTATCAGCCAAAAGTACTTGATAAGTAAACATTTGCATAGAGCCACATAAGATAGTTTATTTCTATTGGATACTGCGCTATTTAAGTGAATGCACTCATCAATTACTTAAATCAAGTTTTCCTACTTGATGTAAACAAAATTTACGCATTCATGACAATTCGTTATCTATTTTCTCCTCTTCAGTTAGACTATATATTTTCTTCAATCTCTATCAATATGCACAAGCAAATATACACATATTTACACAAAATAATATATCTCTCAATTTATTATGACAGGATATTATTATATACATATATAACTGATAGTAACAAAACAGTTCATAAAATAAACAAGAAATCAATCAATCGGTGACAATAATAACAACCTAATAAGTCGTATAACATATAAAGTTACCGTGTGTCACACGTACTGACGTGTTTCGACCTTCCATTACCATCATCAGCGCCCGACGTAAACTGACTATCGGGAATCATTCTGCAATGCATATATAAGAAAAGTAAAATTAGAAATATATATGTCTCATCTCTATCATTCTCGCATACATTGTGCTTGATTGGAAATGTCAGTTGCACAACATCTAAGCGATCTCGAACATTTAATTTTTGTAACTTTTGCCATATATATTCAAGTTATAAAATTAAACAATCATTGATTGCCCAGGTGATGATAAAATTTTATTAAATCAAGTTTGCTAGCTTAATATATAAACTAATCTCATTATGTTTAACCAGCCAACAACATAGCAGTACTACCGTCAGTCGCATGTACTGATGCATTTAGACCTAAGGTGATCAATAGCCCAGCATGACGGCATACTGACCAGGGAGGATCAATTCTTTAAATCAAGTTTGCGAGTTTGAAGTAAACACCAATTCCATTGTATTTAACCAGCCGTCGAACAACATAGCAAAACTACCGCCAGCCGCAATGCACTGACGCGTTTCGACCTTCCATGATCATCATCAGAGTACAACGGCAAACTGACTATCAAGGATCAAACCGCATTGAATATATATGAGAATCAAAGTTAAGGAGGATCAAACCGAAAAACATACACTATGTAGAAAGCAAATTAAAAATGCGTCCCTCACATTTAGCAGTCTCGCATACATTGAACTTGACTGGAAATGTCGGCTGCATAATTTCTATGCAGCATGAACATTGACTGTGTGCAGCTTTCGCCATATATACATATATAAGCAATTTAATTTTACAATAATTGATTGCGCGGATGGTGGTAACAATTCTTTAAATCAAGTTTGCGAGCTTCAAGAAAAGGCCGATCCCATTGTCCGCGTGTGATTGCCGGTAGTTAAGCTATGTTGCACGATTTGTTTAATAAATTGGATAGGTGTTTATTTCAAGCTCGAAAACTTTGCTTATAGAATATTTATCACCACCTGAGCAGTCAGTGATTGTTTAATATATTGTTTATATATATATATATATATATATATATATATCGAAGACAAAACGAAATTGGAAATTGTGATCAATTCGGATCTTTGTGAAACTGTCCGTGCAAAGCTACTAACTGCGTACGCAAAACGCGACATTAGAAAAAAAAGTTTCAAAGTTTCCGTTCATATTAGAATTCTTTCATTAAAATAAGTAATGGATAATACGTGTAATGTTTCATTCAGCAAATGTATTCTATGTTCAAAAATTAATTTTTAAATATAAATATTTGGTCACAATCAGATTTACCAAAATTAATACATTGGATAAACGGCTGCTTGAGCAAAATTTTGGCAGCTTATCCCTCTAAATGCGTTTATACATGCTAATATTTAGTTCATAATCATATTTTTATTCGTCCCGATTTCATTGCGATTAATTGTCCTAACGTTAGACCGTCATTTTATTTTAGTTAAATGGCTCTGACCAGGGCGGCCGGCTTGTAAAAATCAAGCAACTGGAATTGCTCATTTTTTCAAATGCACTGAGGGAGGTACAACAACCGACCTTAGAAGACTGCGGAGTTGGTCTAATGCTGTCACATTACAAAGTCTTGGCTGTGAATGGTTAACCAATTAGATTCGATATCCAAAGTTTAACCAATTTATTACTGACAGCATTTTAGATTTGTTAAATTTCGTTTCCTAAATTTTGAGGCTATTAAAATAGTGTTAACTCATTTGTGGTCTACTCGATTTCCTCCCGTTTGCTTCTGCGTTAATTGTTTTATATATATATATATATATATATATATATATATATATATATATATCATTTGTACGTTTTGATCCTTTTCTTAATGCATATTTTGGCATTTACCACTAGTTTTTTTTAATGCGATAATGGCTAAACCATAAAATATAGCATATAATTAATGCTAACTTTCACGAAGTATTCCCAACCAGTATAGGTTGATTCTCCACGATTTTCATTAGTGGGTAGTCGCTTTGCATCCACAAATATCCGAATGATCTTCATTTCCATGTAGGCATCGAGTTTGTCTTCACGGTGTCTGGGTGCTGATTCGTCCCTTTCCTCCGAAGGCTTCAACATCGTATATACTAACCACTGGAAATGAGGTACGATCTAACCTTCGTTGATTGGCGATGTTTTGGAAAGTTATTTCTCGTTACATCATCAGGCCTCTAATCACACAAACAGGAAAATGCTCACAATAACTTATTTAAGAAAATGTGTACTTGGAAATGGTTATCAATCGGATCTTTGCAAAACTGATCGTGCAAAGTGGCTACTCACGAATGTAAATCGTGTAGAATAAAAATTTGACGCTCGCACTGCGCAACAATTCAAGAAATAACCAGCATTTGTGTTGTGCTCAAAGAGCAACCGAGCCAAACTAGCACAACTAATTTATGGTAACGTCATACCACATCAGTTCAATTATTTTAATCGTGATTATTAATCATTTACAAGGCGATCAGGTTTTCCTTAATTTGTCCTGAAAATTACAAATTTTGCTCCGATATGTACTTGAACCTGCTGCCTTGTTAATTAAACTGGATTTATGACTTAGTTGATTTTCTGTTCTGTCATCACCATTTGGAAGTGAAACGCCTCTTCACTTGTAACCTATGACAGTTCTAAATAATGCTAAATATTGACGTATCAATAATGCCATTCCCACATGCACAGATAAAGTTCTAAAATGCTCACAAAAATGTCAGTTTGGTTTGAGAGCAGGAGAAAGACGAGTGTCTACCGTTCCTGCGAGAGCTAATACGGAACAGTGGCAATGGTAACTTTAAAATGACACCTTAACAACTTTTAATATAATCAAGGTTGCGAACATTATATAAACACCTGTATAAACATTTGGCAGTATAAACTAAGAATTGTATAGTGTAGAGAAGGCAATTCATTCAGTAGACCGGTTTCGTCCTTATTGGGAACTCATCACGTACTGGCCAGAATTTGCCGCGGACAGGATACGAACCTGGGCACGTCTGCTTCGAAATCTGGTGCTCTAACCACTGAGCCACCCTGCCGCACACTACACATAAACGACCAGTAGTTTAAAAGATTACGAATATAATAAATCCCAAATGTTATAATACCCAATGCTTATTCTACATAATTTATTTAGTCAATTATTAAAAGGATAGATCTTAAGAAGTAAACGTGTCTAGGACCAGAAAAGAAGGCAATCTACATAACTATTCCATTTAAAGGGACCCTGTTTCCCGCGCAACGAAGAAGAAATTCGACCCAGTTTCATCACGAAGATTTATTGCAGAAAACTTCACGTTGTACGTAAGATAAGGCGTTTGCCTTTACCAACAATTACAGAAAATGATCCGCTACTGTCGGCCTATTTATTAATATACATGCGAAAATTGTCGTTCTACCACTGCAAAACATAACTGAAACCTCACATGTATACTGCCTCGATACTTACTAATAGCAAAAAATAATTCTTTAGATCAAGTTTGCGAGCTTGAAATACAATGGGATTGGTGTTTACTTCAAGCTCGTAAACTTGATTTAAAGAATTGTTACCACCACCCGCGCAATCAATTATTGTTTAAATTGTATTGCCTATATATGTATATGTGGCGAAAGCTGCAAACATCCAATGTTCGTGACTGCATAGAAATTGTGCAGCCGAAATTTCCAGTCACGTACAACGTATGCAAGACTACTAGAGGTGAGAGCCGCATATCAAATTTTGTTTTCCATATATATGCAATGCAGTTTGATCCTTGCTGGTCAGTTTGCCGTCGTACTCTGATGATGATCATGGAAGGTCGAAACGCGTCAGTGCGTTGCGACTGGCGGTAATTTTGTTATGTAGTTCGACGACTGGTTAAATGCAATGTGATTTTTGTTTAATTCAAGCTCGCAAACTTTATTTAAAGAATTGTTACCACCAACCGCGCAAACAATTATTGTTCAATTGTAAAGCAAAAAAATAAATAAGGTAGGACTTTATATAGGGTTGTGGAAACACAAACTGCAACCTTGTTTATGCACTACGTGTATGAGCATTGGAGCTATATGGAGGGTGAAGTGCATAAATGATTAGATGTTCTCTTATTTCACATACTCTGGCTTTCTCCATCTCTCTCTCTCTCTTTCTCTCTGTTTCCCTCTACTTTGATTATCTGTTGATTTTGCCTTAAATTTTTTTCCATTTGTAGATTCTGAATAGAAACTAAGAAGGAAGTTTATAATGTGTCTGACATTTAATTTCATCTTCACAGATGAGAGGAATGGTGATATCAATTCTATTGAAGTAAAATTTTCCTATGAAGTTACGTATTTTTCGTCGGGTAGAATTGGAATATATGCATTTATGTATTAGGCATGACTTGCCTAGTAAAAAAATTACCTCGCTTATAACCATGAGGAGATGCTAAATTGAGCATGAAAATAACGGTACCCCTGTTGGCATATGCGATTCGTGTTTATTGGAAAATCATCAGTTAGACGACAAAGTATTCAAAATCCATAAGATAATTAATTCTTAAATTTCGAACAATCGCACCGTATGCTCTAATGTTGCATTTTAATGCAACAATACAGTCAACTTCAGATATGGTCATTACACAACATATATTGTACACACTATAGGAAGTGCACCAGATTCAAGAATAAATTGCTTATATGGTTGCGACTGGAAAAAATTGTATATTTTATACATGCTTACAATCGTCTATCCTCGTGGCTAATAATGGCAAACATGAAATTGGGCAATATAACGGTTAGATACTGTTTGTGTCGACAACATAGAAAAACTACCGCCAGCCGAAACGCACTGACGCGTTTCGACCATCCATAGTCATCACCAGAATACGATGGCGAACTGACTGGCGGGGATCAAACAACAATGCATACACGTGGAACGCAAAATTAGATATATGCGGCTCATACTTCTAGTAGTCTTGACTGCAAGTGTCGCTTGCCCAATTTCTATGCAGTCACGAACATTTATTTTTTAAAGCATTCGCCACATATAAAAATCGGCAATACAGTTAACAAATTGATGATTACGCGGGTGGTGGTAAAAATTTCTTAAATCAAGTTTGCGAGCTATAAATAAACACCAATGCCCTTGCATTTAACCAGTCGTCGAATAACACTGCAAAACTACCGAAAGTCGCACGCAATGTATGACCGTGTAGAAATTGTGCAAGTGACATTTCCAGTCACATACATTGTATGCGAGCCTACTAAGGGTTAGATCTGCATATCTAATTTTGCTTTCCATATATATATATATATATATATATATATATATATATATATATATATATATATATATATATATATATATTTTTTGGTTTGATCCTCGCCAGTTCGTTTGCCGTCGTACTCTGATGATGATCATGGAAGGATAAAACGCGTCAGTACGTGTAACTGACGTTAGGTTTGCTATGTTGTTCGACGACTGGTTAAATACATTAGGATTGCTGTTTACTTCAAGCTTGCAAACTTGATTTTAAAAATCTAGATTTTCATTTTTCTCTACTTAAAACAGGCTACTGATTTTTTATCATAATTCATTTTAGTATTCAGTCGTAATTTTTTATAGCTGATTACGTCTTTCAGGGAGTTCAAAATGCATTTTTCAATCTGGATTTGCACAAATTATCCAAACACTACTTACGACATTTTATGAACCAGGTCTTCTTACTCAGCGACAACCTCAGATTACGTATTCTGATTAACGTTTTCCTTTGAGGGACAATTTTTCTATCGGCAGTGCAGCTCCTAATAATAAATAGGATTATCTAGTTATCGTAATTGTAAGGCTAATTGACCTGTCTCATTTTGGACTAGCCATTTGGATATATAATTATTTTTAAGACTTCAAATACATATAAGCCCAACGTTTTTCTGCATAAACTTAAAATTTCTAAGGCTATTCACGTGAGACAATTCAATATACAACACAAGCGTCCGATGTTTTAGTAATTTTTATGTTGCTTTCTTAACCAGTTAAATATTTATTGCATATATATATATATATATATATATATATATATATATATATATATATATATAGGGCAAAATCTAGACATTTTGTATATAAAAAAACTAAATTCGACAAAACTTTTCGTCCTTGTTGATCGAATATCCGTATTTGCAGCAGTATTCGCAGTCGAAATTAAACAAGGAAACATCTGTTTGACAGACATATAACTTAACCCTTACAACAAAAATGTACATGTAATGGACAGAAATTAATTCATGTGGGTCAAGTTTCATATAGCTTTTGAAATTAAATTCCAACTAGCAATACTGGTCCAAATTCCACTTGATTTATTTCCAAATCGCGTCAATAATGTCAGTTTCCGTGGGGTTTCCCATATAAATGATGCTGGTCAAGTTTAAGAGTCTCTATTTTCTATCTAACGGCACGTTTTTTTATAAAATCAATATATATATATATATACATTTATGTACGTCCGTATGTACTGTATGTATGCATGCATGCATGTATGTATGTATGTATGTATGTATGTATGTATGTATGTATGTACGTATGTATGTATGTATGTGATGCATGTATGTATGTATGTATGCATGTATGTATGCATGTATTGCATGTATGTATGTATGTATGTATGTATGTATGTATGTATGTATGTATGTATGTATGTATGTATGTATGTATGTATGTATGTATGTATGTATGTATGTATGTATGTATGTATGTATGTATGTATGTATGTATGTATGTATGTATGTATGTATGTATGTATGTATGTATGTATGTATGTATGTATGTATGCATGTATGTATGTATGTATGTATGCATGCATGTATTTTTTTTGTATGTTGCGCATGTATGCATGTTTGTATGCATGTACGTATGCATGTATGTACTAGTATGCATCGTATGTGCATGTACGTATGTATGTACTGTATGTATGTATGCATGTATGTATGTATGTATGTATGTATGTATGTATGTATGTATGTATGTATGTATGTATGTATGTATGTATGTATGTACGTACGTACGTATGCATGTACGTATGTATGCATGTACGTACGTACGTACGTACGTACGTACGTACGTACGTATGCATGTATGTATGTATTTGTTTATGTACGCATATATGTACGTATGTATTTATGCATGAATGCATGAATGTGTATGTATGTATGCATGTATGTATGTATGCATGTATGTATGTATGTATGTATGTATGTATGTATGCATGTACGTACGTATGTATGTATGTATGTATGCATGTATGTATGTATGTATGTATGTATGTATGTATGTATGTACTGTATGCATGTATGTATGTACGTATGTATGTATGTATGTATGTATGTATGTATGTATGTATGTATGTATGTATGTATGCATGTATGTATGTATGTATGTATGTGTATGTATGTATGTATGTATGTATGTATGTATGTATGTATGTATGTATGTATGTATGTATGTATGTATGTACGTATGTATGTATGTATGTATGTATGTATGTATGTATGTATGTATGTATGTATGTATGTATGTATGTATGTATGTATGTATGTATGTATGTATGTATGTATGTATGTATGTATGTATGTATGTATGTATGCATGTATGTATGTATGTATTGCTGCATGTATGTATGTATGTATGTATGTATGTATGTATGTATGTATGTATGTATGTATGTATGTATGTATGTATGTATGTATTTTAATCTGTATGCATGTATGTACATAACCATGAACGACTTATGGATATATAACAGTGAAACATTATTTACTTTTTGCTTTTGTATGACTCTGCTCGGTGATGTGTTTGTATTTATGGATATATTTTTTTAAATTTATATATATTCATTATACAAAATAACGAACCAGGTAGCCAATTTTTCTCCAATCTAACAGAACATATCCGTTAATCATGCTTTTGCATTAAGAGAAATAGTTTATCAATGCAAAAACACTTATCATCCTCCTTTTTATGACTGTAATTGAGTAATCAGAACAAATTTATTCTGAAATAAATAAGAAACTGCCAAATTAAAGATAAGTATTTACTGATTATGGTATTTAAATATAGGCATATATTTATATATATATATATATATATATATATATATATATATATATATATGGGCTTGTCTGTATGTGCATTTGTTTTATATTCAGGGCAATTACATGAAGTGGTAATATTCAGTCGATTATTATTTAACGACTGTGACCATTCAATGCAAAGGGTAGACGAAAACATTGAAATTGTGAAGTTTTTCGATAGAACTTACAAAATTAAATTATAGAAATAAATAGGTAATGATATAAAATTAAAGCACAACAAACCGAACTTCTTACTGGGATAATGACTGATTAAACTGTGGTTCAGACCGAAAGTTGCATAAAGCTTAATAGAAATAGAAAACTTATGTACAGGACCTGCAGAATTATTTTAATATTGATGGATTTTAAGAAGCACCAGGTGGATGCTCTAATGATAAATATTTTTATAATGTAATTTAATAAGCCAAAAATAACTTTTGTATGATAAAAGTAAGGTAATAAGATGTGGCGCATAAAATAAATGAGGAATGGCATTGAAATTGTCCACAGCTTGGAAAAAGGATAACTAGCAATACCATGACAAATTGCCAATGGTTTAATGTCGATTTCGAAAGATGATCATATGTATTCATTCAAAGATGTATTAATAAGTATAAAAAAAGATAACCCGTAATATTAAGTAATAAAACAACATAACTGAGTTCAGTCCAGTTTGTAACGAATTCTTAATAAACTTGTGCTTCATTATAACTTGAGATATAAAACTCCTCAACCCTGGTGTATATCTGATGTTCACAAGCAACGATCTACGACAAATAACGGGGGAACTTTTACCCATCATTACAATTTAAAAAAAAACAAACTAAAACTTATGATGCTGTGTGAAAAGAAGAAGGCGGTCGCTAATGGCCTCCAAAATATTTTTAAGAAACAAGACAACTGAAATTCAGTCTGTTTTAGTCAAAACACCGATCCGATAACTTTGATAAATCCATTTTCTCAATTTTTTTATTCTTTTAAGCAATCGCGGCACTTAAGCCAAAATGCTTGAATTGTATGTGTACGTACAAGCAGAACGGTGTCTGACTGTCTAACGTTTAGCTTCGGAAGAACCCATGCCATCAGGGAAAAGATAACCAGCCCTATCCACTGGAAATTTTGTATTTATATACATGCATAGAGTTGGATGAAACTTCTTAATATATAGGTAGAAATCAGAAGAAATATCAATTGTGTGCTATCTAAATATACAGTCAGCTAGATGGATAAATTTATACATAGATTGCTAGACGCTGATTGACAAATACAAATTTTAATATAAAGCGATGATGATATTTAAAATTATATATATATATATATGATATATATATATATATATATATATATATATATATATGTAAAGATTTACAGATTATAGATATATTGATAGAAATATATGTAAACGCAAAGTTTTATGCATGCAGAACGATATGAAATTTCCTCCTATGCTGCTAATGATAGGGCTGGTTATGAGTAGACAATAGATGCCTCTCCATGCCTTCGTCCAGCGAGTTTAAGTACCCATGGCATTTGTAAACTTGAAAAGGTATACCAGAAGTGTGCTGTTGAACTAGATTTATAAGTGGCTTTGAAGTAATATGAATATCATTGATGATCGAAATGCATTTGCTAAAATGATTGGATTTAAGAAGGTGATGTGCATAGTGATGAGGGAAATGCTAATGACGATGACGACGAAGAAGATGATGAAATAATTGCCAATTTTGTAAGTACAAAATAGAATTTTATTAATAATAATTATTATTATTATAATTTTAATAATAGATAAAATAATGATTATGAAAATTTTGATGCTCTTGAAAGTTGTACACTCATGAGATAACAGTTTTAGTGAAACTAAGAATAATATTTTAAAATGGTAATAATTTTGTCGATTACGATGCTACAGATTGAACATTTTACGTAAATATTATGGTAACTTAGATGCCACAAAGATTACGAATGATCTTATTGATGATAATGCAGAGCAATATTCACAAAATCACTTACTTGAAATCGCACTGCGTTTTGCTGAATTGCTTTACATTTTATTGTATATTTTCCCTTGCTTGTGCATCCCTTAGCATATATACGTGAATATTATTGTATACAAAATTTTATAAGATATATAAATCGATAGAATATATATATATATATATATATATATATATATATATATATATATATACATATGCCTATCCTAGCAGGATTTTCTCAATCACATTTTGTTAGCAAAATGCATGATTCGTAAAGTTTTTTAATAGAGATAGCCCATGGTCTTGTATTTAGATATCTTATTTCATAGTAAGCATTGCAGAAGTTCTAATACAAATATAAATCAATGGTTAAGCAATAGACAAATAGAAGCAAATATATACATAATACATAAATAAATAAATACTCATTTCTTTTATATAGAGAGATATATATATATATATATATATATATATATATATATATTCATTGAGTAGACTTATTTCGTCATTATTTGGAGTTTTTCAAGTACTTTCCGGAATTGGGTTCCAGATGAAGCAAGGGATAACCAGAAACATGATTTGTTATATGGCTTTAAAATACGTGTTTTATGTGGCATGCATGGCTCTGTAATTAAGGTCCCAGCCTCCGAAGCTGATGCACCCCGGTTCGTGTCCTGTGTGCTGTAAATCTTAGACAATACTCAAAGAGTTCCCAATAAGAATGAAACCGATTGTCGGCATAAATTGCCTTTGCTACCTGATGTAATGTTTATTCTATACTGAAAAAATAATCAAAATCCTGCAATTGGTTTTCGAATCAATATAACTTACCCAAGTGACATGGTGTCCGTTCTATGAAGACCAATGGGGGGCAGTTAGTTAGAATTTCATGTCTAAAAATATTTCAAAATCATTTCACCTACGGGGAAGTCTACCAGAAACGTAAATTGGTATATGACTTCACATTTTGTTTGATGTATCACGGGTGGCATAGTGAATGGAGTCATAGACTCCGAAGCAAATGTATCCCGATTCGAGCCTTCTCCGCTGTAAAAAATCTGGAAATTACTTGACGAATTCTTAATAAGGAAGAACTCGTGTTTATGAAATAATTATCTTTGCTACCTTATAAAATTCTCAGTTTATATATATATATATATATATATATATTATACGAATGGTGTCTGTATCAAACCTTGAACTAAGATAATACTTTAATGGAACGTTAATAATTCATTGTCCAGCCAATCTTCCTTATCTGCTATATTACGTTTCATACCCAAAATAAATTGGGACAAGTAACTAGAATTACTTAATTTTTATAATAACTGATTTTCTGTGGCTAACTGACCTCCTGGCTAGACCTAACACGCTCGTTTTTCGCAGGAAGCAAAATATATTGATGCGAGTTTAATATAGTAGCTGGAATTATATACTGTTTGTTGTGGAGAACTAATATATATGCGATTGTGTATTAGGTGTTGTTCACCTAGTAACATAACAAAAGGTATAATCTCATGTTTGCATTCCTTTCGTGATTTCTGGCGACTCATCAGTAGAAGTCGGTACTACTCCGTAAATCCAAAATATATTCGGTTAAGGAATGTTGGAGAATTGGACGGTACAGTCTACGATACGATGGTTCATACAAGCAGTTGTGGAGTAAATTTCATATAAAGTCATCGGTAGTGCTATTTGAAAGCCAATTCACTACATATAATACACACCGAGCCCGTAAAGGATACCAAAGCAATAGTTACTTCGATAATCAGCCTGTATATGTATCAACACTTTGGCCTTTGATATAGATCAAATATCCCTAAAATTGAGAATTATAATCATTTATGAAAAATCATTGCTCTAGTAATCACGTACACCCTGACCTCAATTTACATGTTATCACATTTTGTGGTAAACATCACATCAATCAACTAAACATGTAATCAAACGAACATTGGTTGCGCGGGTGGTGATAACAATTATTATATCATATAGGACTTGACGATGATTACTACATATCAGAATCTGGCATTGTATAGTGTAGAAAAGGCAATTCATCAAGTAGATCGGTTTAGTCCTTATTGGGAACTCATTATGTACTGGCCAGAATTTGCCGTGGACAGGACTCGAACCTGAGCACGTCTGCTTCGAAATATGGTGTTCTAAGAACTGAGCCATCCTTCCGCACACTACACTGCACACAATTTTCAGCTATATACTAACTAATGCATGGATGGATCAGTGGTTAGAGCACTAGATTCCGAAGCAGACGTGCCCGGGTTCGAGTCCTCTCCGCGGAAAATTCTGGCCAGTACATGATGAGTTCCCAATAAGGACGAAACCGGTCTACTGGATGAATTGCCTTTTCTACACTATACAATTCTTAGTTTATATTGACATATGTAAGTAATTAATGGGTCAGGAGTTTATATCAAGTCCGCAACCTCGATTATAATAATAGACATGTAATAGTTGTAAATTGGCTATGTATGTCCAAAACCATTGCATTGTTACAATTTATAGACTCGATGCATATTATACATAGCGAGTTGGTTTTGAAACCAAAGACATTAAATGAAGTTAACTTAAATATTGTTTGATTACACATTCTAATGGGTGATTGCTCCGTAGAACTGTCCCACACTTATCCTTCTAGTCTTATTCAAACTAGTTTGTGACTAGGTACGTGATAACTTGCAAACATTTCCATATGTAATAATATTTGGCAACAGAGATTATTTAACAATAATTTGGGATGCTTGGAAACGCTTATCAATATGTGGTCTTCAAAGATCGACACGATTGATTATGGAACATATTGAAATTAAATCGAGAGATAATATAATGAATGAAACAGCTTTATAATGGACAATAGTCTCGATTTGTATCATAGCACCAAATAATTATATAAAGCGAATTTTGAACGAATCAGAATCGGAAACTCGCTCTAATAAAATGGAAAGAACTTTGTTGTATATCTAGCCAACAACAGCCGGGGGAAAATAATAAAAGTTTACTTAAACAACTTAAGGATCATTTTTTAATTATCTTTGTAACTTGTTATTTTACTGTATCTAATAATTGCTAGAGTGTATCTTTCACTGGTGAACCTTTAAGTGAAATATAAAAAATTTTACAATACGCCTATGATAATTTTTTTGTAGGTAATTTTCGAACTTTTCTTTCGGACCTTCGTTTATTTTAACTTCTTATTTTAATTAAGCTTACTATTTTACTAGCTCTTTCATATTTACTTTGATTGGATTTTACTGTAAGTGTATTTACATTATCATGCACTTTCTTAACGAGGGACGCCATTCGTAAATAAATCATTTAACAAAGCACGTTCGAATGAACTTATCTCAGGTATTCAAGGAGAAATTAATATAAAACATAGTAGTTTCACTTAGATGAGAGTACATGTGTATGCAGTTATATTTGACTGATCGTTTCACAGTTCCTAACAGATAAGTGCATGATCTATGCTTATTCAGTGCATCTTCAGTAGATATATATATATATATATATATATGTTATATATATATATATATATATATATATATATATATGTGTGTGTGTGTGTGTGTGTGTGTGTGTTTTTGCTCACTTTACTTTATGGATCGATTTAATCATTTAAAGCAAAATTATATTTAATTGGATGCTTTGGTGTTAAAGGCAAATTCACGCACACTTCCCCGTTGCACACATATCACGTTAAGTCAGTTAAATTAAAAATTTCCTATTTTATACGGGCAAATTCCGTATTGAAAGGGACTTGTGTTCACATCAAGATCGCAATCTTGATTCAAATAAAAGCTAACACCGCCCGCACAACCAGTGTTCGTTTAAGTCAGTAACGTAATGCAGTGTCCACCTTGCAGGCTGCGAACTCTCCAATGGCGTTATTTCGGGTTGACGTGAATACAAGTGAAATTCCACGCAGAATAGTAAGAACGAAGATAAGGCAGAATCAATGGAATGCTAAAAGCAGCAGTCGAGCCTCAGAAGTAAATAATATTTAAGAACTATTTGTTATTTTGTTTTAATAAGGGGATGCCCTATCATACGAGCTAACTTTTACCAATAATTTATTAAAGGCAAAGCGTGTGTGCGTCTAGTTAAATGGCTTCTTATGAAAGTTCGGAAGGGTTGGTCAGAATATTGCTAACAAAAACGAATAACTTAACTACAGAGTTATGGGTTATTAAGTCAAGGCTGGATAAATCAATAATTCTGAACTCTTAGTTACTTCGCATAAACCACCTAAAAATATGAGTAACCACAAAATTGGCGACCGAACCCATGTGATGGCAAACAGCCCTCTACCAGTATTTACATTCAAATCGACCTTTTATTTCCGGCCTTCATCAGAATTTAAGTCTATTTTTGCACCCCTGGGTGTGCAATGGCCACAGTTGTGTTTAAAAAAGTTTGAATTCTTTGCGCGAGCGCAAGATTTCTTTTTATAAGCGTGGTCGTCCTGAAATTAGGAGATCGCACGCTGGCAGTCCAATTAGAATTTCAATTTGATTTGCCGTAAGCCGAATTTAAACGGTGTGTATTGAATCGCATTCGTGCCAGGCCTCGGGAGATACTTCTGCAATTGTACAGACTTGAAAAATACCGGGTGAACTGACACTGTATAATGCGGCACGCATCAAGCGGTGGTTGTCCGATCTAACTGCACTTTTGCCTGGTTTGCAACGCATGATCCCATCGTGTTTATGCTGCTAGACTCCACCAAATATAGCGCTTGGACTATGCGTCGTGAAGTCCAGAGTATATAATCCAGGCTCCACAAAGTTCTTCAACGTTGACCTTAATGCTGGAATCGACGATAAAGCGGATGAGTCGCGTTACAACCGCTAGCAGAGGCAACATGCTTCTGAGTATACGTTGCTAAATACACAGAGAATCTGAGAAGAATTGTAGGAATCATTGTCTTGAAAGCAGTTTCAGCATGTACATATACCAGCTGTGACAAATATATCGCCTACTGTGCAGAAACATCAGTACAATTCTCCGAGAGAATGGTCATTCCAATGAGCAACAGGCCCCATCCCCTCACAAACCGTGAGGTGTCAAGAAATAAACCATTGGGTGCTCAGAATTATGAGTCTACGGGAGGGATTGGCAGAGCACTCTACGGACTACTCCGAATCAGATGGCCTGCAAAGAAAAAAATATGGCAAACGTTGCTGCCTGTAGGTAGTTATATTAAAGATCAATTTTGGAACACTTCAATAAACAGTTTGTGATTATGCTAATGGGTTCTGGAGCTGATGTTTAGGTATTAAACGCAACTTGGCCGTTAAACGAGTTACATCCTGTGGGAACAAATTTGTGTCAGGATTCCGGTGAGGCGATGGTGTCTGCGAACAAATCTTGCGCAATTATATTAGTAAATTATTATATCTGCGTTAAGTATTTTATTGGAGCGAAAACCAAGGAGCGTCTGCTGGGATTAGACTCTATTAGATAATGGGCTAAAACCATTGATTGGCATAAAATACGTATATGCCTCTCGAGGAGGAAGACTGAAAATCCCCGAAAATTCGACATATATCACAGCTCTATTGGAAGACTCAGGATTTTTTAAGCCAGAACAACATTATATTCCAGCTTCAAAGTTGCACCGCATGTCCTGGGCAGACGGTCAAAAGATTTAAACTGTTGCTAGAATTAACCAACAGTTCTGACCCACTAAGTGCATATGGTGCTCTTTCAACGAAATTAACAGCAGGGACTCTGCAAAGGTAAGAGATAAAATAAGCCTCTGTTCTTGAGCCATAAAAAACCTGTATTTAGATCACGTGTTTTACGTTACAGAAAATGACAGTTTTCTCCGACCGGCAGCTGATTTACGATAATTATACGCTCTGACCAAACCTGACTCGTATTCCACATTGGTTATGTGAGATCTGCTCCTACGGCCAGCAAAAAAATGGTTTGTTGAGTTTGACTTAAAGCAGAGCTTTAGTCAAATTAGCGTTTGGCCAAAAGACCGATGAAAACTAACGGTAAAGGTACCTTAATGTCATTTCCAATTTACTCGAGTAATATTTGGTCTGAAGAACTCACCAAATGGTCAAAATTATGATAGAATCATTTGTGTTCGACTTACCATTTATTGAAGCGTACATTGATGTCATTATATGGTAGCTAGCGAACAATAATTACGAAATCGGCTGCAGAAAATGTTGTCCATATCCGCAGAATGGCGATAACATTTTAATCCTGAAAAAGTGCAGTTAGTTCGGCAAATGCGGTTCCTTGACTACTCAGTTTCGGAAAATTGATGCATACACTTAGATTCAAACTTACACCTTATTTATTATTATCCACTGCCCACCAATGAAAAGTAATATTGACGCTTTATTTGTTATGTGAATTTCTATAGATCGTATTTTGCGAGGATTGTGGTTACTCAACAACCTTTATCCAAGCTAACTGGTGGTAAAATACAATTTCGTTTGAATGGGAAGGACGAAGGAAAAATTTTCCTAATGTAATCAGAAATTGATAGGAATGATTATTTTTACTTACCCGGTAGGAAGCATGTAAATTGTAACAAAAATTTTTGACTTTGGCATAAGAGCAGTGTTACAAGCAGAATGACGTCCGGCGCAGAATTTCTGCTGTTATCTTGCGGATACTGAGTAGTACGCCAACAACAATTAAAGCAAAATAGCAATCAATGCAATAAATAGTAATCACACACTTTCTAAAATTCTCCTAGATGTTTAGTGATTGGTATTTCAATCAACACACCGTTCATGCCTCTCATAAACTGCGCTACTTATTTTAACAATATACCAAGTATTGCAACTGGTACGATTCTGTCTTAGTTGGTGGTATTGAACCTGGTTTGTTGTTGAAATAAGGGGTGCTGATTATTAAAGAGACGACAAGCGTATCGATCGAAATATCAATCGATAAATGTCTAGATGAATTTCGCTTGAGTATGTGATAAATCTCGCAATGGAAAAGAAATAGTCTAATAACAATTAACCAACACCAACTGGCATGAATATCTTCAGGAACGACTTCAGTAAAAGTTAAAATCACTTAATACTATAATTGAATCATTGATAATGTGTCGGACTTAAACAATCATATCTGGATGCCTAATTTAAAAGTAGAAATACGGATAAGCCCACAGTATGCTCCAACAGAGCTGTAAAGATACGCACCTCATAAAATATATGCAAAATGAAAATATCTTTTAAAATGCACTGCGAAATTGGCTTTCGTATTCTGTGTGACACTGGAAAAATACCTTTTAAATACGCTGTTTGTGATGCTTAGTTTTTATTTGGAAAGATGTTTGAGCACTCCATATTAAGATCGTCTCACTATTGTTCCTAGATAACGCAAGTTTCTTGTCCAATAAGAATAAAACCCATGTCTACTGTTATATTTAGTTTTAAAGCTTGAAAACAGCAAAGACCAACTGTTTTTAATCATGCAACTTGACAAGTTTATTACCTTTATCAAAATCGAAGAGCTGGAATCATTGCAGGTAGATTAACAGATGAAACATAAATAAATAATTATACTAACTTAAATGTCTGGTATCCTAGCTAACTTCATGACTCAATAATTGTTAAGCAGATACGCTTGTAATTTTAATTCTGGCAGAAATGAAATGCTCCGAGAGGAGATCACGAATCTTCCACATATCAGCAATATCATATGCAGCTAAGATATCAAGGGACAGAAGATGTAGTGAGCTAATATTTGAAGAAACTATGATAATTGGCGGACGCAAAATACCGAGTGTGCATCATTCACTCATGTCGAATGAACACGCTGTAGCGCAGGTGTTGCAGTTTCAATTTGATATGAAGCATTATTGGAAAAATGACGTCGTGCATCTAAAGGTGTGGGCCACATTATACACCGTGAGCAGCAGTTGCTCTCGTCGGGTTAAACGTAGTTATAGCGAAAGTGATGCATCCTACAGCTCTACAGTATCAGGTGGGCCACAATCATAATATCAAATAAGACATCGTACATCTAGACGTGTGGGCCACACATTACCGTCGGAGTAACATGGCTATGTAGCTGGTGTATAAGCCTACAGATTTACAGTAACAAGTGAATATCAAACATTATGGAAGAGAAGATGTTGTGCATCAATTTTGATTATTATTTATAATGAAGACACTGTGAAAATTAAGCGAATATCTAGTAACTAGAGTAAGGCGTAAGCGATTTTGCACTATCATAGCAGTACTGCCGCGTTACCATGTTTGATTGTAATCATCGGAGCTCGAAAGCCAACTAGTCAATGAGGATAAGGTGGACTAAAGTTTTAGAAAATAATAAATGCGATGCTCAAAATCGGCAGCGTCACATGCATAAAAATTTAACAATATAATTTCTACGCAGACACGAACTTGCATATTATAAAAGATGCCACCCTTAAATCATGTACTTAATTAAGAAATCGATGCGATTTTATACGCGTCAGACCGATTTCCGTTTTGTTCCAACGATGACCAAGTTATTTCGTAAATACCAGCAAGTGCGACTGGCGGTAGTTTTGGAATTCCCTTTAAATGATTGGTGAACACAATTTCATTAATTGGTATCACTAGCAATTCAATCAAAAATAGCTTATTGTATAACCTATTTTCTTGCACAAAAACTGCAAACATGTTATGCTAAAGACTGCAAAGATCTTGTGCAGCTAATATTTCTCGTTGGGGGATTTTTTCTGCGAAAATACTAACGATGAAATCTGTATATCTCATAACTGAGATTTTATAGTTGCGTTGCGGCTGCTCCACGTTAGTCAGTTTGCCGTGGTGCTCTAATAATGACTATTGAAGGTCAACACACGTCATCAATTCCGACTGACGCCTCATTTTGTTTTTACTATATACTGCTTAAAATTAATATTGAAATTTTTCCTGAAAGTCAACTATTTCTCCATCAGTATGGAATCGATTGGTAAAGATAATGTAAAATTGTCTATTTTGACGTGGATTTTATTTTATCTATATTCCATCTGCCCAAGTTGCCGACACAGACTAGTTTATCACATTATAGCATTGACTGCAGCTAAAAGAATCCTTCCAACTGGTATTCCCGATTCTTAGCCTTTGTAATAACCATTTAGCTTATATTTGACCACTTGGGCATGACATAGTTAGCCTGATCAACATATTTAACCATATTTAGGCATGCGTTTCGTGCTAACTCATCAGTAGAACTTAAAATAAGTCTTTTACCCAATAAAGTTAACAAATACCAAACCAAACGAAGTTCCTAACAAAGCTGATAGTGTTTTCTAGGATTTAGTCCATTATAGAGTATATATATATATATATATATATATATATATATATATATATATATATATATATATATATATATATATATATGCAATTGTGTATTACGTGTCACGCATCTGATATCAAATTAGTTCAAATATGACGGCAGCGATTCCACCCAAAAGCAGCCTGAACGGTGTGTATCATATTTGATCTAATTTGTTACTAGGTGCGCAACACCTAATACATAATTTTAAATCAGAAATTTGACGCCACAGAGTTTTTAAAACCAAGTTATGCCACATTATTGAGTGAACATTTGTTGTGCGGTTATGCAAAACACTCCACCATTTTATGATTAGACATCTAGCCATTCTATTGTTTGACAAGTAAAATTTCGAAGGTTTTCGCCCGGAACGCTGGAACTGGTGTTAGCGAAATCTTGTTACTTTCAATTAGAACGGATTTATCTAACGAGGCGCGTCTGGACAACATAATAAATTGTGTGTCGAAATTTCGTTTAACTTTCTTGCTTTAATAATGCCTTATTGTCAACTTCAAGCAAAGGCAACAAATGCATAGGTGCGCTGTTAGTGGAAAATCTTTAACAGTATTTGGTTTATTTTTAAACCCGTAGGCTATGAAACTGATACATTGAACTGTTATTTCGGCTAAAACTAGCGAATATTCGCTTTTTATTCCAAGTTGGGCAATAAATTCACTACGAATTTTTACGACCAAGCGAAACTGGGCATATTTGGTGCATAGCGAAGTAAGTCATCTGAGCGTAGTACGATTTCTGGGCCCATAATAGGCAATATGTCACGCTTCAGCACGTCTTCTGTGTTGCTACTGGTTGTATCGTGAAATAATTGCTTAAATAACGTAACGAATAGGCATACGAGTAAACATGCAAACATTTTTTTTAAATTTTGACTACATTAAACTTATTACTTATAAGGAGACAAATATGAGCATTGCTTACATCGTTAAATCGAGATGCATTTGCACATTCAAATATTTAACGAAATCTTTTCGGTAAATGGTGAGGCGTAATCCGGAGCAAGTTGCCGAATTTCCCAGGCGTCACAACGAAGACGGTGCTGATAAATTGGTCGCTAAAATTAAAACAGCTGAACGAAAATTTTGAAATGGCAAATTGGAATATAGTCGTTGCTTTTTCAAAATCAGAAACGCATGGATACGTTGGCAGACAACGAGGTCGACATCTGAAAAATATCACTTTGCGCGGACAAACTCATTCGCATTTGTTTCACACAACACTCCACAGAAATATTGACTTTCATTTCAAATCTCTAGTATCATCAAAACTAAATATTTCAGTGTCTAAGTAAGTGAATATTCCTTAAGCTAATGTAAACGATGGTTGTCGTGATTTGCCATCATGGGTTGTTGCTTTGCACAATCAGTTTCGCAAAGATCCGATTGGTTCCCATGTACAAGTACGCATTAAGTTTGTCTACGACCTCTGAAGTATTAATCCTCATTTATACTGGATATGAGGTACGATATAATTTTCGTTGACTAGCTACGTTTCGATGAACGATGTTGAAATCTTCGGAGGTCCGATCAGCAGCCAGCCTCAACGAAGACGAACTCAGTACGTACTTGGAAATAGGAATCTATCGGGTCTTTGCAAAACGACAACACCCACAATCGCAAATCGTGACGTACATCAGTGTGACGCCCTAACTTCACAATCCTTCAAAAAATATCTGACAAAGCTAATATTAATGTTGTATTAGAGTATACTTAAAAAACAGCAACGTTTCTTGATCAAATCAATTTATAAACAACCTTAATTTTTGCTCCAGTAGAGATGTACTCAAATGGCTTATTCTAGAAGTCCAACTTGAAGAAGTAGTATAATGATCAATTTCATTTGCGATCGATAGTTTTATCACTTGACTCATTTTTGGTATAACGAATAACAGGATAAAATCCTGATATAGAGAATGAGCTGTTGTAAGATTGGGAAAAAATTCCAATCTTCATGATAATTTTAATCGAATATTGGTTGTGTGGGCGGCAATAATATTTAAAGCAAGAATGCGATTTGGTGTAAACACCAGTCCTTGGTTCAGGCCCTGCCCGCGGAAATTCTGGGCAGTGCGTGAAGAGTTCCCAGTGAGGACAAAACCGGTCCATTGGAGGAATTGTGTTTCCTGCATTGTACAATGCTTAGTTTATACTGCAAAATATAATGAGGCAGGTGTTTACATCAAGATCGCAACTTTGATTTAAAAACATTTGTGACAAATTGCTCTCGACCTGACAGACAAATTTAGTTGAGATATTATTGAGACAGCTTCTGTCATATTATATTCTGTAAAATTTGCTACAATAATTTTCCATAAGTTATTATATTGTAACACGATAACAGGGAGTTTAACGAATCTCGATTCAAGTTTGTTCATTCAGGATGCGCAGTCTTTATAAAAATAATCATGATTGGAGGGTTTAATCTCGAGCAACCATATTTCAGGCCTATTGATCCTTGTATGTTAAACTCGTAGTTAAAACACCTCCTATGTAAATGATTATGTGATGCGAGAAAAAAAATTTAGCGCCATCTCACAGACGTGAAAGAATCATAGCAGCATGAGTGAATTAATTAATATAAGAAAGCATATATGCATACTTCACAAAAATAATTTATATCCTGAATGTACATTGAATAGGAGAAGAACCAAAATTCTTAATACATGCTTCTTCAACAAAGACATAGTACTCGTGTTTCGACACACAGCATTTATCTCGTTTAATTAATAACTTAAATTAAAAAAATAATTGATTATGCTGGTGGTGATTACAATCCTTATAATCAAGTTTGCGAGTTTGAAGTAAACACCAATCCCATTATATTTATACAGTCATCGCAACAAACAGTATTTAACATAAAAAACTATCATCAGTCGCATGCATTGACGCGTTTCGACCTTCCATGATCATCATTAGAGTACGACGGCAAACCAGCTAGTGAGGAACAAACCGCATTGCATATATATATATATCGTAAGCAAAATTAGATATGGGGCTCTCATCTCTAATAGAATTGCATAAATTGTACGTGGCTGGAAATGTCGGCTGCACAATTTCTATGCAGTCATGAAGATTAACTGTTTGTAGCTATCGCCACACACACGTATATATATAGGCAATACAATGAAACAATAACTGATTGCACGGGTGGTGGTAACAATTCTTGAAATCAAGTTTGCGAGCTTGAAGTAAACACAAATCCCATTGTATTTAACCAGTCGTCGAACAACATAACAAAAGTACCACCAGTCGCACGCACTGACGCGTTTCAACCTTCCATGATCATCAATGGCGGTAAAATTGTATTGTCTATATATGTGTATATGTGACAAAAGTTACAAACAGTTAATTTTGGTGACTGCGTCGAAATTGTGCAGCTGCCATTTTCATTCACATACAATTTATGTAAATCTAATAATTTAAATGTTGTTCATTAGTGCAAATTTTATATAAATGGTGTTCGAAGGATTTAATACCTACACATTTTGTACATGCATAAAAAACGAGGCTTTTAACTACACAGCAAATATATTTTGCTCTAAGAAGGATGAATATTACTTTGAGACAATAAACTGACTTCAATTAGTTTTAGAAGACCTGGTGTTTTATTTAGTTTAGGAATATGAATTTTTCAAAGAATACCGATCTGGTGATTTATCAGACCGCCAAGTAGCCGAATTGGTCAATTTAGGAAAGATAAGGCAGACGCATCCTCAACTTTTCATTTTATATCTATGATTTCTACACATGAGTGGGCCACCCGTATAGTTCTCATCCAGGGAGGATTTCTGGCAAAGAAGCTTCCTGGACTGAAATATATTTGAGCTTTCATCGATAAAAATTATTCTTCCTTACAATCGTACTGAATAAGTTAAACTAAAATTCAATATAAAATTTTGAGTGGGAAACTAAATTTATTAAAAAAACCTGGCCAAGTTGTAATCGCACTTGTGAGACCAAATTTTCCTATATCTGGCTTCTGATTTTCGCAGGATCTCGATTCACACAATTTTAAACGTTGAATGCGTTTCCCAATGATTATCTATCTATCTGACGAATTTATGCATTCTTTTATAACATTAAGTTTCTTATTCACCAATTAATTGGTTTCCAAATTCCGTTAAATCGTAATATGTCTATGTAAGTTTGTTAGTTGTATATATAATTTCATAAATTATCACAGAGAGCATTAAATTGAGATACTATATTCCAAAATGTGAATTCGCGATACAGTGTTTTTGATTTCTCAATCACATTAACAAGAACTGAAATAAACTCATTTGTGTTATCGAACTCCATGATGACCCAGCAACGAGTTTGTTAATTTAAAATGCAATACAAGGTCTTCATCGAGAAAAGACCATAGAAACATAAAAAAGCTTAAATTCAACTATATTGATTTCATTTATTAAACAGAGGTAAACTCTGAGTTACTAATCTCAATGCTTCAAATAATTTAAAGCAAAAAAATACAACCTTACACAGAATACGAACAAGCTCTGTGTAATCAAGGTTGCGAACATTATATAGACACCTGACCCATTAAGTACATACATTTATCAGTATAAACTAGGTATTGCATAGTGTGAAAAAGGCAATTCATCTAGTAGACCGGTTTCATTCTTATTGGGAACTCATCACGTACTGTACAGAATTTGCCGCGGTCAGGGCTCGAACCTGGGCACGTCTGCTTCGGAACCTGATGCTCTAATTACTGAGCCATCCTGTCGCACACTACACAGAATTTTCAGCTATATACTAACTAATGTGTCTTGGTTATCCTTTCCTTTAGGTAAAGCCTATATAGCATCCATTTAGCCCTAAAGTTCCATCTAATCATCCCCAATGTGTCATCACTGAAGAGACACCACACTACATGGGGAAGTTGTATTGAGATGATCATTTACATAATTAAACGAACATTTGTTGCGCGAGCGATGATAAAAATTATTTTTTAATCAAGCTTGGTAACTTGATATAAACACCTGACCCATTATGTACATACATTTGTCAGTATAAACTAGGTATTGTATAGTATGGAAAAGGCAATTCATCCAGTAGACCAGTTTCGTCCTTATTGGGAACTCATCTTGTACTGTTCACGTACTTAATCGTTAAGGTGTTTATATCAATTTTGCAACCTTGATTATAATAATTGTTATCACCACCCGCGCAACCAATGTTCGTTTAATTATATAAATGTTCATTTCAATACCACTTCCCCATGTAATGTGGTGCCTGTTCAGTAATGACAGATTGGGCATGGTTAGTTGGAACTTTGGGTCTAAATGGATGCCATATGAGCTCCACCTAAAGGAAAAATTGACTAACCAAGTTACATTAGTTAGTATATAACTGAAAATTGTGTGTAGTGTAGTGTGCGGCAGGATAGCTCAGTGGTTAGAGCACCATATTCCGAAGCAGACGTGCCCAGGTTCGTATCCTGTCCGCGACAAATTCTGGCCAGTATTTGATGAGTTCCCAGTAAGGACGAAAGCGATCTACTGGAGGAATTGCCTTTTCATCACTATGCAATTCTTCGTTTATACTGACATATGTAAGTAATTAATGGGTCAGGTGTTTATATCAAGACCGCAGCCTTGATTATAATAATTGTTATCACCACCCGCGCAACCAATGTTCGTTTAATTATATAAATGTTCATTTCAATACCACTTCCCTATTTAGTGTGGTGCCTGTACAGTGATGCGAGACTGGGGATGGTTAGTTGGAACTTTGTGTCTAAATGGATGCCATATGAGCTCCATCTAAAAGGGAAAAAAATAACCGAGTTGCATAAGTTAATATATGACTGAAAACTGTGTGTCGTGTGCAGCAGGGTGGCTCACTTGTTAGAGCACCGCATTTCGAAGCACACGTGTCCAGGTTCGAGCCCTGTCCGCGGCAAATTCTGGACAGTAATTGATGAGTTCCCAATAAGTACGAAACCGTTCTACTGTATGAATTGCGTTTGCCACACTATACAATACCTACTTTATACTGGTAAATGTGTGTACATAATGGGCCAGGAGTTTATTTTAAGTTCGCAACCTTGATTAAAATGTAATTGTTTTCAACGCCCGCGCAGTCAGTGTTCGTTTAATTATATAAATATTCATTTCAATACCACTTTCCCAAGTAACGTGGTATCTGTCTGATAATGACAGATTGTGAATGGTTAGATGGAACTTAAGGGTTAAGTACATGCTATGTAGGCTCTATCTGAAGGAAAGGCTAACCAAGACACATTAGTTAGAATACATCTGAAAATTGTGTCTGGTATGCGGCAGGGTGACTCAGTGGTTAGAGCACCAGGTTCCGAAGTAGACGTGCTCAGGTTGGAGTCCTGACCGCGTCAAATTCTGGATAGTACGTGATGAGTTCTCAATAAGGAAGAAACCTGTCTACTGATGAATTGCCTATTCCACACTTTGCAATACCTAGTTTATAATGGCAAATATATGGGTCAGGTGTTGATATCAAGTTCTAAACTTGATTAAAAATAAATTGTTATCACCGCCCGCGCAACCAATGATCGTTTAATTATATAAGCTGAAAAGAAAGTTTGTTTTGAATAAATCCTTCGGGATATGACCTTGTTTCGAATTCATAGTATCAAAACCTTAGGAACAAATATAATGCAACTGTGCTCGATGCCGTAAAGAGTAGCTATCGCTCTCTGAAGTTATTCTGTTAAATGTCTACTCGTTTGTGTACATCGTCTTTATCTGTTGGCATAAACGAAGCTGCTTGATTTTCCATCTTGCTTTCTGCATTTAATTTCATAAAGCAGCATATTCCGCAAATTTGCACGTGTTTCCATCTTATTCTGCGCGTTGGTGGACATATAATCATCTTCTGGTTAATCGGCCTGCGTAAATCGATCGACAACTCACGAACGTATATTGATAGATCATATTTGAAGTCGATATTATTCGATGTTTTTCTTTTTGTGTTGGTGTATTTACTTTGATCGATACTTAAAGAAATTGAGGCAATAATGATTAGCGCATCTGACAAAATTCCTTTTTATCTTTGCCAACGAGAAAATAAATATTAATTTTGACTTATTTATGTGTTCATCATGAACATGATGACCTCTTTTTAATGTATGAATACTTAAAGATTTATCTTTTTTGCATATTTATTATTAAATGTTTATGAATAAAATAAAAGACGGATAATAGATGATACGTACGCGAAAATTTCATGCATTATATATATATTTCTAAAAGCACATCCATTTAGCTTTGCAAATGTAGAAATTCAAATTGTCCACAGCTCAGAGCAGGGAAGAATGATTATTTTTGTTGAAATTACTTTTAAACTTTTAGCTTAATCTGCAAAACTTTAAAGATTTACTTAATCCGATTACCAACACATTGATATCAAGCATGGTGTCTTGCAAACGTCTTTCGTTCGAAATTGTGTTAAATGTGAATAAGAATGAAAATGGTTGAAATCAACGTGCCAGCATTCCTAGGATTCAATATTTCGCTGCTTTTTGTCTTCACGTTACAACAAGTTCTTAATTCTTTTAGACTGTGTGCTTCGATAAAATTCATAGTACCCTGTCCATATGCAAACATAATATGAAATTTTATCGGATCCAAGTATCGTCTCTTCTTATATTCTTCTCAAGTATCTATACATGAACATATATAAATATATGTATATATATATATATAAAGTTGTGATAATATGTAGATACTTGAGAAAAATGTAAGAAAGAAACAATTCATATATCTGATAAAAATTCTTTTTATTGTTACACATTGTTTGATTACTATGACAATTCTTATTTATTCCTTCTCATATCACTATTTATTGGAAAATCATTTAAAGAGACATTGGATAGATATATATTGTGCCTATTATCAGACTAAGGAAATCTCGTGAGTTTTACAGATGATAAACAAACCTTTCCAACACTAAAACAATAAAAAAATCGGGAATTATATGGATATACATACAGTACTGGAGCATCATTAAATTTGCATAAGAAGGCAAATTCAATTAATCTCCTCAATTATAGATTCGTTATCATTAAAAAATTATTCAATAGTTGCCAGAACCTTCTGGGGACATCGTGTAGATCGATCCAAAAATTCATGCAAATCTAAGTTTTAAATCGATTGGTCTGATCGGTTTTGCTTGTGCTATATATCGGTTTGGGGTTTCCTTATGAGCAAAACATTGAGTTTTCACGGTCCGTGCTCGAACCACGTTTTCAATTGGATCAAGTTTGCTTCAGAGACTTGCAATTCAGTTGCTGTGCCATCCAAGTAGCGTACTACATGTAATTTTCTGTTATATAGCAATATCTTTTTATGATTATACTTTCCTTTTTGTGAAACGTTATTGACATAACTTATCACTCAAAGTTAGAACGGGCAATCAACGATCTGTTATTATAGATAAAACGCCATTTTTGTGTAGTGATATAAAACTAAAGTATCGTGGCTGATTATCAATACGAATATGTTGTCAGAGTATAGTAAATATTTCATAAGATACCAAAAGCAATTCATTAAGTAAACAAGGCTCATTAGGATTCCTCATGTGTTTGCCAGAAACAAGATAATGGAGGAGATGATCGTTACCTTTTCAGATATAGATTTGTGTGTAATTGTTACCACATTTAAAACGTGTTGATAAGGCAGATTTGGTGGTTAACTAATTTAAAATTAAATTGAAAGTATATATATATATATATATATATATATATATATATATATATATATATATATATAAAGTAAGCATTACATCAGGCAGCAGAGGCAATTATTCCAGCCGACCGGTTTGGTCCTTATAGAGAAATTTTCAAGTATTGTTCAGAATTTGCCGCGAACGGAACTCGAACCTAGGTACCTATGATTCGGACTCCAACATCTGTGCCATCCGTGCCACATACTAGATGCAATTTGAAGTCATGTCCCAACTTATGCCTCCTGGCTAGATTTTCCTTCCGACGGAGTATGTTTGGAATCTATTAATGCCTAATATTTTGACCATTCAATGAATATTTTTCATTAAAAAACAGACACCATGTCCCTTAGGTTAGTTATATTGATTTGAACTATTATGGCAGGATTTTGTGTGGCTGGATAGAATTTCAAGTATTAAGATATTCCCAATGGAATCCGCCTGAATGAAAAGCGAACTGGATAAGATAAGTTCGTATTTGATTTTAAATCGCGTGTAGTTTGTGGTACAGGTAGGGAAATTAATATGGACTCAGATTTCGAAGCGTATGATCCCAGGTTCTTTTCTAGTACACAGTAAATTCGAGACAATACTCGAAGAGTTGCCAATTTGGACTAAACCGGTCTACTGGATAAAATGACTTCAATATTAGAACATCGCATTTAATAGCAGATTACAATATTCTGGCAGGTTGGTATCGTCTGAATTGTGCTTTTGTATAGAAAAAGCTAGAATATCCACGGGCGGTGAGCAAGCTGTAGAACATTCGGTTCGGAGTAATAAAACTAATTCCCTAGATCCCGAAACTAAGCGTTTCATGCAGTTTTTAGTTTTATAAAAGCTGATTTTTGTTGACCAGCTATACATTCAGTTGGATCCTAGTGATTGTAATTTCTCATCTATTCTTACAACTAATCTTCCGCAAACAGTCATTTGAAGACAGACAATATGTCAACTGGCTACTGTTCACGAGTGTAGATTAAGTAGAAAACCGGTGAAAATGATGGTATGTTTATAAATCTCATGCTTTGTCTTTTCTGCAATGGCACATTTAATATACATTTTCCCGTTGAATAACCTTTGTTTATTAGCGCGTTCCCGGATGGCACTTTGTCTGTTCCACAATAATAGATATTGGCAGCCTAAATGGAGTTTTAGATCACAAGTCATACCAATAATAATCAACCTGAAGAAAAAATTGATAACGAAAATGATTAATAAAAAACAAAATTCTTAAGCAATATACGTATCTCGTAGCCTTTTGGATTTGTTATATTGAACGGAAATAAATGGTAGCAATTCTGGCAAATATCGTACACAGATGAAAATGGTCTATTGAATTAGCTATTTTTAATATTTAATAGTACTGCAAGTTAAGTTAAACCGAATACAAACTTAATTCTTCTATTATATATATATAGAGAGTGAGAGATATATATATATATATATATATATATATATATAGATATATATATATATATATATATATATATATATATATTCATTGTACCCTTCCTAAAAGTAAAACAAAAAGAAATTTTATCAGATGAGCAAGAGAAACAGCCGTTAATGTCGATATCAAATATTATTTACCAATATACATGCGCAAGTTGTCGATCAACTTACGTAGGCCTATCGACCAGACGGTTAGTTACTCGAATGAGAGAACATTGCAACTTAAACGCCTGTTTTAAATCAAATGGTGAATACACATCTGCTATTGCGCAACACATCATTGTAACATCGCACGTATGTTCTCCAGACGTAGTATTCAAAGTAATTACTTAATGCAAAAGCAAAAAGGGAGCTAGCCACATACGAAGCCTTATGGATAAACAAATTGCAGCCGGATTTATGTAAGCAGAAGAAACACGTACAAGCATTGAGCTTGAACTGGAGGTGACGCACGCAATTTGATTGGTTTCTATTTTCCACACTCTCTCTATGTTCAAATATTTCTATCTTGTTTTGCTTTTCAATTTATATATAAAGATATGTTCATGAGTAGATATTTGAGAAGACCATGAGAAAGAAAATTTTTCTATATCTGATAAAATTTCTTTTTGTTTTTGCACATAAGAAGGGTACAATGAATTTTATTAAAGCTCGCATTTCAAAAGAATATATATATATATATATATATATATATATATATATATATAGCAAGAGGTAGCAAACACACTTCATTAAGTAGTATATATATATACATATATGCATTCGATAGCATTTATAATGTCACATGAGATTATATTTTCCGTTCATGCTGTTATTTGTTAGTCCTTCTGGTCATATCTGAATAGTTTGTTACTAGGTGAGCAATAAATAAAACAATATTGAATATAAATTGATTCTCCAGCTGAAACAGTATAAAAACTGTTACATATATATATATATATATATATATATATATATATATATATATATATATATATATATATATGTGATATTATGATTACCGCGAAAATTGATAATTGATATTGGTCAAGACCAGAGTGCATGGGTTTGCTGTATTAAAAGGTGTTCATAAATCGTTGTAATTCTCAATTTTCGTGAACATTTGCATATCATGAAATCCATTGTGTTGGTACCATTGACCGACTCAGTAACCATAGTGTTGGCACCATGTATCTATTCTGCAACAATAGTGTTGGTATCTGGTACTGACACAACAGCCATAGTTTGATATCTTTATCAGGCTCAGTATATATATTATATATGGAGAGATGGTTTTGAAGTCGCCTTGCGGAATAATTTATATGAAGTTATTCATAATACAGCAGGATTATACATTCGAATAGGAGATTGTACGGTCAAATTGTTTCACATTGACCCAAATATATAGTGGGTATAATGCGTAAAACAGGTGAGTTTCAAACAAGCAAGGAACAAATGTACACATGAGATTATAACTTCCGTTTATGCTGACTTTGGTTTTTGCTTCTAGTCACAGTTGAACTAATCTGCTACTAGTTGCGCAGAAAATAAGACATATTAGCATTTATTTTATAACTCCACAACAAACAGTAACTAGTTAATGAATTTTATCGGATATCTTCGGAATTGTTGTATTTGTACTGATAGAATATATATATATATATATATATATATATATATATATATATATATATGTGTGTGTGTGTGTGTGTATGTATAATTAATGATTTACGGTAGGGATTTGATTAGATATTTCTTGACAGTATACATTAAACATTACGTACAGTTTCAAATTAAAATCATCAAATAGTCCGATTTCATTCTCACTTGGAACTTATCACGTAATTGCCAGAATTTCCGCTACCGGAGATCGAACCGGGACCCATTTGCTTAGAATTTTTGTAATTCATCTACAGGGCCATCTAATGAGCGTGTATATATTTTCACACACAAACATAATATATATATATATATATATATATATATAATTTATTTATTATTTTATTTATTTATCATTTATTTATTTCTATTGCAAAATTGATGTGCCAGCTTTGATGTTATAGTGCTATTGAAGCTTGGCCGTAGCGGGATGAAGCTTCGGCTAAGTTGAAAAATTATTTTTTTCTTTTATTCAATGTCAGTAAAAATATATTTTTATATGTGCGCACTTTTTTCTTATTCATATTTACAACGGACAATGCGAAAATGATGTATTAATTTATTCGATTACGTAGGACAAATTTGCAAACATTAGAATGGGACTTGTTGCAATTTTTCTTCTATTTAGAATAAATTCTGAAATAATGTAACTATGATGAATTCGATGCCAATTTACGTAGTTATTACGAGGCAGTCACATGAGATATTGATGATGATAATAGTTTGGAGTATTACACTAATGGCGAAAATTCTGAATATACATACAACGAGAATAGAAATAGTTGTTTCCATTGTTATGACCCTGAAGTGGGCTGTGCTAATAGGAGGATGATGAGAAGGATGACAGTGATGGAATAATTTTCAGTTTATACCGATAGTCAAATGGAAGGCAACAATCTGAATTGTAACAACAAAAGAATTTCGAATGCAATTATCTCAATTGTTTAACGATATCCACTTGCGGTTTAGTGGATATTGAGATGTTTCCAATTTGCAAAAAATGACAAAATACATACACCCACACTAACGGGAAAACACAAATACACGCATACTTTCAGGTATTGACAAACAAATAAAAATGTTCAACTCTTTGTAACTGTCTTTTGGCCAATAGGCAAGGTAAGTGATCAATTCTGCTCACAGTAATTACGTTTAGAAAATTATATCGTCATTGTCATGTCTGTAAATCAACTAGCGGTTATTATACAGTTGTTATGTTATTAAAGAGAAAATAATGCGAAAGTTGCGAACTATTTCATTTAGACATAAAAGAAACGAAAAGTGTAAGCGCCCCGGCTGTAAATAAAAGCCGTGCGACATTACAAGAATAAGAACAGAAAGGAGTTGTCTGAGAACAGTTTCTGTGGGTGGCCCTTAACAGGTCCTGAAAATCGTTCACCTGCAAATGTTGTGAAAGTTAAGTATATTGCAGTGTCTGGAAGTACTTCCATTCGCTTGCTGTGCGATCCGGTTGGTTGACTGGTGTTCCTTTTGTGTGGATGCACTGGAATAAATAGAGTTGTCGAAACCGGATAAGTGAGTTGCTGTTCAAAGTCTCAAATTTGTCTTGATATAAATCTGTGGCAACACCGTTGTGGCTGGCAAACGTTTAAATCCGATTAATAGATGATCGATTGCGTATGACTAGTTGTGCAGCAACAAGAAGATTGGTGTGATTGAAGTCTAAGCGACGAGATGACACAGCGTGGTATACGCAAGTCCAGAAGTCGGCGTAGGTAGACGACAGTCAAGTGGGGAGAGCGACAGCAGTCACAATTAGCAAGCAGAGCAGAAGTGTCAAGTGTGTTGCGCGATAAATGCACCTTTCTTATATAGATGCAAGGTCGCACGCCATTGGTCAACGGCAATTTGGCTTGCTTTAATTGGTAAAGTGCACTGAAATTTGAATTTTATTTTGGCAATATATCGGCGAATTAACCTGAGCCGTTACAAAAGCTTGCAGTTGAAAAACTATATAAAGGTAATAAGCACAACTCGTTATCCATATATGAAAATGAGCAATCGTAAGTGCATATTTAATATTACCTACTAACGAACCCATTCATTACAGAATTCACGTTTAAAAGGAATTCAGTTTAAAGGAAAAGCTATCTCTTTTCTATTAGGTAACTGTCAGTTCTAGACTGGGTCGAAATCTGGTTGAAAGTTGAATTTCTTTCGTTTAAAATATACGAAGTGCATGCAACATGCAGCAGAGAAAAGTATTTTACAACAACTGGAAGGAAGCTGAAAATCATTGGTAAATACCAAATACCGATTTCTATTTCATCGACAGACATTTTGCATCATTTTAATACCCTCACGATCACACACTTCCTCGGAAGTTTGAATTCAATGAAATGACGTAAAGAGTGAATTTGGCAAAGTTTGACAGGCTGTATTTCATTTTCGTTAAAACGGGCTCCAAAGTTTAAAACGTTTACAGTATTGATTAATTATTAGTCAAAGAAAATTAAATTTACTGCATTGACAAAAATTTGAATATGATAACTATTAGTTTACTATTGGCAAATAATTTGTTTATGTAAAAAACGAGCTCAGATTTGTTTACGAGTGAACGCATATTTTTATATTACCGGAGAGGATATGGCTTCAAAAATAAAAATCATCAGGTCGTTATATCAAGTTCGCAATCTTAATTATAGTAAATGTTATCACCGCCCGCGCAACAAATGTCCATTTAAATATTGAAGAATTGATCATTTGTAGTCAAACTTTAAATAGGCACACTATGTAAAAACAAGATATTTTCATATTTGTCATAGCTGTTTGATATACGTTGAGTTAAAGCATAACGCTATCACGCATACAATATATAAATTTGTCGACTGAACAGCATCAAAGTACGCACGAACCCACCGGTCATTCGTAGAAACACGCAACATTAGAAGAAACGATTAGATCAAAATTGGATAACGACTGGTTCACTTACCTTCATTCTACTCAAAATAAGTTTTATAGAATGATATTGAATGTTTTGTTCGAATGAGTGCGTCAACTGAGAGTAACTATACCATCCGAAATGTTGTCTCCAATAGACCAAAAACTACTCGGGTCCAGAAGATATCAGCTTTTCTGTTCATCTATATTTTATACGATAGTTCGATAAATATCGAAGTAAATTTGGTCGAGTTGCTGAATCAACCTATTGTAGTGAATGGAACTAAGCAGCTGCAGAAATTTCATAGCTAAGGTAGGAATTCTCAGGTTGGAAGTCAAAGTTTCAATTCACCTTTCAGGGGATGTCAATTATTTATGCATAATAGTTTATTTCTCTGAAATAATTTATCAGATAAAAAATTGTTCCCATAATAATACAAGGAAATATATACAGAAGGGAAAAGTTTTGGTCGAATGACAATTGGCTGATGCATTAGCCTGTCTAGGAGTTTAAATTACTTTTATCTAGGTTGAAGAAAATATAGCTTTAGCTTCATTGTGAATAAGTTGCCGCCTTGGAGAAATATGAGGTAAATATTTTATTTGCAGAACTAGCTATGCACTCAGTGAAAATTTTAAAATATCTGAGCAAATTTCGAATTATATATCATCTCCAAGCACATAATCATTTTACGGAAATAATGAAATGTAATAAACCAAACAATTATAGTTTGTTAACATTAATTTAACTGTTAATTTAGACTATTAGAGGCAATACAGTTAAACAAGCATTGATTGAGAGGGTGGTGGTAACAATTATTTAAATCAAGTTTGCGAACCTAAAGTAAACACCAATCCCACTATACTTAACCAGTTGTTGTACAGCATAACAAGATTATCCCCGATCGCAAAAACTGACGCGTTTCGAACTTCCAGGGTCATCGTCAAATTAAGACGGCAAACTGACCAATGAGAATTAAACTGCAATGAATATATGCGTAAAACAAATTTTAATGTGCGGCTTTCACATCTAGTAATCTTGCATACATTGTACTTGACTGGAAATGTCGAATGCACGATTTCTATGCAATCACGATCGTTAAGTTTTGCAGTTTCTAACTGGATAGAAATTATATAGCCGACATTTACAGTCCAGTACAATGTATGCGAGACTAATAGATGTGAGAGCCGCGTATCTAATTTTGCTTTCCATATATATGCGTTGCAGTTAGATCCTCGATAGTGAGTTTGTCGTCGTACTCTGATGACGATCACGGAAGGTCGAAACTTGTCAGTGCGTGTCACTGGCGATAGTGTTTATGTTGTTCGAGGACTGGTTAAATATAAAGAGATTAATGTTTACTTCAAGCTCAAAAACTTGATTTAAAGAATTGTTACCACCATCCGCGCAATCACTTATTGTTTATTTGTATTACAGTGAAAAGATATACACTTCATGTTATTTGATTTTTGTCACTTGGCCCTCCAATTTTCCATGATGACGGCTGTTGATTCGTGAGACTTACAGTAGTTTTAGTGCTGTGCAGAAATAATAAAATGTTCACTTCAGATTTTTATTGAAAGGAAAACCCGAGCTAGGTATTTCCTGACGTCAACCAAAAATTAAAGGTTTCATTATAAATCGCGATTTTTATAGAAAATGTAGATGTTGCAAAGAAAATTTAGAAATTTAGTTAATTTTATGTGAGACTACTAGCAATGATAAATGTATTTAATTATCCATAAACGTATAACTACATCGCTGGATGCGATTGTTATTTATCGGTTTTAAGGTGAATCTTAATAGTGTTAAATTATATACAGCTAATAACAGGCCAGTACGCATTCCAAATAGATTTCTACGCTTTGCAACATTTTATATACAAATGACTTGAGTATGCACTTCATAAACTCGAAATTTCATTTAGGTCATCATTAATATCATCAATAAAAAATGCAACTCAAGGAACAAATTACCTGAATGTAATACAATGAGTGATTAGCTTTCTTATTATATTCATTATATATAGATAGATTTGCAAATAAATTTAATCTTTAAAATTATGTGCGTCAAGATGTATTACGTAAGAGAAACCTTCAGGAGTCGACCAGTTCTATTTGGCTGCTCGAAAACACAGCATCACCATTCAGTCTTGGCTTCAATGTCCATAAAATGTGACCAGGTAGCAATAGCGCAGCCAACTTCCCAGTAATGCTAAGAGTATATGAAATGCTTTGTAAATATATGTTTTTACTCGGTCTAATTAAGGTTCTTGACAGTTGGGCGTCAGGAGGAATTGTTAAAAAGAAAGGTTAACGAGTCAACCAATCCTATTTGACAGCTCTGTGACGTAGCACTACCATCCAGACTTGATTTTAAATGTCAACAAGATTGATTGGATTGCAATAGCCTAGCCAGCTTTCCGACAATATTTAGAATATATTACACTAATAGTTTTTAAACTTATGACTCAAAACGAACTAGTGAGCACAAGTGATGATAATTTTTTAAATATAAACATCTGGCCCATTATGACCATATTTATTTCGGTATAAACTAAGTATTGCATAGACTAGAAATGGCAATTAAATACACTGCACAATACTTAGTTTATACAGATAAATGTATGTACATAATGGGTCATGTGTTTAAATTAAGATCGCAGTCTTTATTAAAATTAATTTTTATCATCGGCTACGCAACCAATGTTCGTTTAATTTTTTTCTATATTGCATAACACGTGATAATAAATATGAGAGCGGTGACATTTAGCTTCGCAAGCTTGATTTAAATAGTAAATAACTTTGTTAGTGTTACAAAATTTGGCGTTATTAAATTATGGTACAAGTATTGGCTAATATAATGTTTATGTTATTGCATAGAAAATATTCTGCCGATATCATATCAAAGTACAAGATTCGTGAGAATTGTAATGAGGAAAGCTACGTTTCAGCTTTCTGACAAATCTAGCATACATGTATAGATGTTCGACCGTTTTAAAACAGTTTAAACAATGCTTTCTGATGCTCGGGACATTTTAACACATTAAAATATTGATAGTTTTACAAAAAAATACAACTGGTTAACTTAAACTATTGTTTTATACCTGGAAGCCGCGTACATGATTTTGGCAATATTTTGACTGATATTGACTTACGCCAATAAATAGGCGTTTTACAATTTGTTTTTACACTTGCTTACTGCGTGTAAATTTTATGCATATTGCTTAAATCGCGTAGCATAACTAACTGCAATGTTAATAACAGGAAAACGCTTTAAAGACCATGTTACATGAAGTAACACACGGAATTTATCATCTAAATAGAGAATCCTAACTTTTAGACACACCTCAACAACTCTAGTCGTATGTGTATACACATGGATACACACACCGGAAAACGCACAAATTACTGGAACATAAATAAACACCTTCAAAATAAACACGAACTAACACATTAAAAGTAATTGACGAGAAGTGTAATGCGTAATTTGAACATGAAAAACCAATTAAAACACTGTTTCATTCAGGACCGGAAGTCTGCAACTACATCTCACGATTACTGGTTATCTGTTTATGTTTATTTGTATTCTGAAAATCAGAAAATTTTTCCTATCATTTGCCACACGCAAATGACACTAAATCGGCTAAAACCTAACTTAGGTGTAACAAAAGTATGCCATAATTTATGTATAGATAAACTGATAAAAGAAAATAAGAAAAAGTAATCATCCAATTGAAAAAGAATAATCATAATAGAATTTGTTGTTATTTCTACTGTCAATATAAAGCTAAATATATTAATTGACATTTACGTCACAAACACGCATATATATATATATATATATATATATATATATATATATATATGTATCTTATATATATATATATATATATATATATTTCGTCCGAAAAACTGACCATTATTGAATCGGCGCGAAATCGAAACATTGTCGAGTGTGACGGTCTTCATATGAATTCTTGGACAGAGAATATGCAGCACATTATCGAAAGGAATTTACTATCAGCATTGATGCAGATCGTCAATCTGTTGTCGCTGATTACTTGCTTGATCAACACGTGCATAAAGCAGTTCAAGTTGTTTTCCATGGGCAAAGATGTTCCGAATTAAAAATGTCATTCACTGTCTGTCTGGCTTACTCAACTGTTGTCAGTTTGGAACACTGCATAATTGCACAAAGCAAATTTGCCTTGATTCCAGCCTCGATAACGACAAATACTGGAAAATATTTTGGGACCGTTAAATACTGTTTGTTGCTTAAATCTAATCTATATGCAAGTATGTATTAGGTGTTGCGAATCTAGTAAGAAATTAAAGGGCGTAATACTGGCTCCTACTGATGAGTCGCCAGTAAGCACGTAACGAATGTGCACGAGATTATACTTTCCGTTCATGCTCTCTTTGGTTTATCCTTGTGGTCACAACTGAACTAATTTGTTACTAGGTTCGCAACACCTCATGCATACTTGCAAATATTTTGTGAGTTCTCGATATTGACGAAAGCGGTTTATCTGAGGAATTTCTTAAGCTACCTTATGTAGTACTTATTTTATAGTGACAGTAGGTATATATATATATATATATATATATATATATATATATATATATATATATATATATATATATATATATATATATATACACACACACATATATATATATATATTTTATATATATATACATATATATATATATATATATACACATTATATATAATATATATATATATATATATATGTGTGTATATATATATATATACATATATATATATATATATATATATATATATATATATATATATATAATATGTCCAGCCTTTAGAATTTAATTCATTGAAACGCAAGTTGCATGTAGTCTGTTGTGTGATAACAGATCGGGGGTGGCTAGTTATAATGTATTCTTAAGATATACCGAATAAGTTTTACCTGATGGAAAGGCTAGCTAACAAGTTAAAGTTAGTATATGACGTTAAACCTTTGTAGATTGCGATTTATGTGGTGCGGTGGATATATTACCAGACTGCGAACCAAATGTGTCCCGGCTCGAGTCCTGTCCGCGGATAATTTCTGACGAGATACCAATATGAACGAAGCTGGTCTACTGAATGAATTTACTTTTCAACTTGATGCAATGTTTAGTTTATACTGACAACATATATCATAAAAATCCTGATTTTAGACTTTAATTGAATATATATATATATATATATATATATATATATATAATAATGGTAATATAAATATAGAAATAATTTTATAAATATGTAACTGAGTTAAAATAAGAGATCTGGAAACAAGTATAATGGTCAGTTTTTAATTAATTTTATAAACCTACTTTTAAAAGTACGCTTCAATACTAAAAGAGATTCTTCTTACAAATTACTAAAGCACTAAACTGGCTGAACTCAAAATTACACATGATTTATATGTCGTGGTATGCACTTTCACGACAAATGACGAGGTCAATATAAGGAACGAGAAAACTAGAGTAATTTTTTCTTATTTATGAAGAAACGGGTGGAAGTTCGGGCGAACATTACACCTGTATACACAATATTATTATAGGCCTTTAGAATTAATAGATTTAAACGCATACATGAATACGACCACTGCATTTTGAGAGGTAACACACCTTTAGATCACCAATAACACATTCGTAGACATTCGTTAGACAAACAATTAAGGCTCCCTCAATTGCGTTGGCTCAGTCACGATTTACGCAATTATTATAGTCAAGGTTGCAATCTTGGTTAGTTGGAATTTTGGGTCTAAATGGATGACATATGAGCTGCACCTAAAAGAAAATAAGACTAACCAAGTTACATTAGTTATTATATAACTGAAAATTGTTTTCAGTGTGCGACAGGGTGGTTCAGTCGTTAGAGCACCAGATTCCAAAGCTGACGTGCTCAGGTTCCCAATAAGGACGAAACCGGTCTACTGGGTGAATTGCCTTTTCTACACTATACAATTCTTAGCTTACACTGAACTATGTAAGTAATTAATGGGTCAGGTCCTTATATCAAGATCAGAACCTTGATTATAGTAATTGTTATCAGCGTCCGCGCAACCAATCTTCGCTTAACGATTTACGCATGCCCTTGATTCGTTTGCACACGAGAGTATTTTTCTTTCATCCAGCACCAGATTGGGTCTACTTGCGTATCACATTTCCTGTTGGGAAACCCTGCACAATATGGTATCTAGTCAAGTTCTGTGGTGAACTTATTGCTCATTTCTATTGGAATAATTGTCTTAAATAAACTTTCTTGATTTGGCAGATTTGGCTGATTAGTTTAGATATGTTTGTAATGTGATAAAGTGAAAACTGCAAGGATGCTGTATTGTGGATATCACCTAACATTATAGCTGACTTCGTCAATAAATTGTTGTGTATAGGTTTATTTTGCCTCATTTCTGTGGGTTATCTTGTTAAATTTACTAATATTAACTAGATCCACTTACTAAAAAATCACTGATATTTCGTATTTATTAGTCTAACTTATCAGTTTTTAAGTTATTAATACTACTTTTTTATTTTATTGGCTTTATAATTTAAAAAAAAATATGTCACGTTAATATGGCAGTAAAGCATCCCATAGTAACGACTTGAGTTTTCCTCTTCGTGATAATGATAGTGATGTTGAAGATTATGGTTATGGTTATGATGATGATGATAAATATACTAGTTTGACTCTCATCGTTTGAGCATAGATTTTGCCTATTGACAAATGATAAGGATCGGACTACAGAAAAATTCGCCAGAGCCAAACTGGAAGGTTTACAAGACGATATTACCTGAAGAATTTTCGCAGAAAATTTCTGGACAGTAATTGTAGACTTCCAAATCAATACAAAACTGGTCTATGGGATAAATTGTGTTTTCTAACTTATATAATGCTTAGTTTACACTGACAAATGCATAGATGATGGGTCTGGTGTTTATATAAATGTCGCAACATTGATTTGAAAGTTCCATACTGCTTGATGGATAAAATTGTTTTGCATATTCAATGTTACATAATTAAAACATCATTCTATGGGCAATATCATGTTCGAATTGCTATAATAACCTGAAAAATTTCCAATAACAGCAAACCCTCTCTTCCTGATTAAATGCATATTGCTAAAAATATTTTTATTTAACCTAGAATTGTGCCAATTAACTTAAAGCCAATATCACAACGAAATTAATTAACAAAGCGACTTGTTGGATAATATACAGTGGGAGATATTTACACATATAAAAGCCATAAAGGCGAAGGCTAGTTCAAAACTAAACTCATTGACGTCAGTGTAACCAGTTATCAATGATTTGCATAAAAATAGGTTAGATATGCGCATGACGATATATCTTTGTACGTGCTTTAAAAATTTCAAGTGGGATAAATAACTTTTTCAATACGATAAATTTCACAAAATATTTATTTTGATATACAAGAAAAACATGAAAATATTTTTCTGAAATTTTATCTGTTTCGCGAATATTAATTCGATATATATATATATATATATATATATATATATATATATATATATATATATATATAATTTCCTTACATATGGCTTTCTAAATTACCAACTACTTCAGTTTAGACAGGCTAAGTTTTCACACATTTGCACATATATGAAGTATATTTAAAAATTAAATGAAATAAACCATACAAACAAACGTGTCAAAAATTGCGTAACACCGTATTAAACGCAAACAATAATCTAAGATCCTTGAAAATCAACAATCTTCGACCTGCAATAATAATAAATTATGGTTATAATGCGTCAGTATGCCTGGCCTACGGTAGTTTTGCTATGTTGTGTGAAATATTTAATATAATAAGATTGGTGTTTAGCTAAATTTCACAAACTTGTTTTATGGCATTTATACCTCCTCCCGTACTACCAATGATTGTGTAGTTACATAATTTATATAAGTGTGGTGAAATCTACTGGCTATAAATTTCATGCTTGCATAGACATAGTGCAGTCCAAATACCTAGTGAAATTTAATGTATGCAAAACAAGTAGGGAAAAGAACCCAATATATGGTTTTGCATACCCTAGGCATACATTGATATTTGATCCTCGTTAATCAGTTTACCGTCATGCGAATGATGGTTCTATTGCTATGCTGTACGATTGTTTCAATAAAGTTGAATTTGTCTTCATCCCAAATTCACAAACTTGATTTAAATAAAATAATATTCTGCATATTGTTCAGACATTATAATTTTGAAAATTAAGTGTCATTTAATATGTCATGCTACAAGAAAGCTAATATTTAATAGGAAAATCATGCATTTATTATCAGTTCAAAAATATTGTGTCTGAAATTAGTAAAACTTTATGGACAACACATTACTCAAAATAAGTTTGACTTTAGTGCTCATTTGTTCATAATACATGCTCAATCAAAATCGATTGGAACTTTCGAAATATTCACAATTCCACTAATTACATAGCAATTCTTTGAGGAGTACTAAAAAGAATGACGGACTTGTAAGTTCTTTCATTTCTTCGTGAACAGCAAGAGTCAGGAAAATTCAAGATCAATATCGATTAGTCGAGTTATTTTCCTAGTGATACTGTCAATTGCCGAGTTTAAATTTCAACAGTCTAATGCGACAAGCTAAAACGCCAAGTTCAAATTTACTTTGAATAACGTGAATGGAGCCGTAGTCGATAATTGAAACAGTTATGACATACGTGTATATATTTATGTTACAAATAAATCAAATTGGTTGGTTCAGTTTTAATTCGTTAATGTCCAACAAAAATTTTGATAATTTTAGCATTATCCATTCATAACCTTCAAAGGAAATCTAGGATGAAGACGGCAACTGAAGACAAGTATGTTTTCAAAAAATTAATTTTTTAACAATTTTGTTAGAAATAGCCAGATTAAGCAGTTTAATGAATGCTATCCATTCCCCTTAAGGGTTGTTACCGGTATCGACTGTTATAATCGGAATATTTTCTTCGTCAGAAATACTCAAAAATGTAAACCTGCAATTTAAGTATTTTGCTAAAATTACAATGAAATGAATTTCAATTATATTTATAATCATATTTAAAATTATATTATACTGTAAACAGAGCTTAAAGAAAGCTTATGATATCAATGGAATATATAATGCTACTTTAAATAATAAAGTAGCATTGCTATTTTTTTCAATTTAACGACCAACGCTTATAGGCATAACGTTGTGAAATTTGTACATGCATAATATAATATACGGAAATTCTATTGCCTCCTTGACTTCACATATACTGATGAAGTCGATTATGCGGATTCCCTCAGAATTTATTATAAGTGTGTCTTCCAAACGAGACTTAATTATCCATTACTCCACATTCAAAGAGTTCATTTGCGCAGAAAATTCTCTTAATAATTTTAAAATCCATCTGAAGTCATTGTTAAACAAACGGTTTATATTTAATCACTTATTTCCATGTGTTTGCTCGTATAAAGCGCATCCATTTATCCAAAAAATACAATTATTTATTATTTTGTATTTGCATATGCGGCTCGAAGTCTGCTTCCATTATTATTCTGACTGCGAGGACTTTCTGTTGTATACACGTCAACCCTAGATAGGACACTTGGCGCGTTGTCGATCTCAAAGGTGGCTTTTGCTACATCCTCCACTCCTGAGGAGTTGGCATTGGCACCCTACCTATTCGATCAAGTGCGACAGCTACTACACCATCAGATATGGTAACGAAAACTGTATTGTGCTCTGAGTCCACTCTTTCAACACGATACGGACCATATTTGACAAATTGTAGTGCCATGGGCTCGTCCTATACGACCATGACATAGTCTCCAACACTGGGGTGAGTGAGTAAAGGTCATCTTGCATAGGCATGTCACTGTCGGGCGCCCACATATTTAGTTCGCTGTTTCAGGTGATCCTAAATATCTGCTATGTTGCAAGGATCATGGAATCATTGGATTACCGGTTCACTTGGCTGTCTAATATGCCCTATAAATCGCATGGCCCGCTCGACAAAATGTAATTTGTGTCTACAGGATCCCGGGGTCTCGTGACAACAATATCGCAATATCTATTCAATCGTCTGGTGTGCTCGCTCAGCCGACGCGTTGGCCTGTTGCGGGAATGTTTTTGACAAGGTCATTGCTATACTGATTAAATTTTCTTTACCAGAACTCTACACACCGGTCAGCAACAATAACTTGTGGTACACCACATCGACTGAGCCACCGCTCTCCTAAGCATTTTATAATCTTCTCCTGTTTGATTATTTTCAGTGGTACAAACTCGACCCATCGGCTAAACTTATCGACCATGGAAGACACATGGGCTACCCCACCACGATTTAGTGGCAATGGACCTATCAGGTCAATATGCAGAAACTGGTTCCACACAGTGGCGTTGAAAGCAATCGGGTGACTTCTTCTTTTTTTGTTTTCAACGTTGGCATGTATTGCACAGTTGAAAATAGCTACGAATTTTTTTGGACATGCCAGGACAAAACCCTCACGAAGCAATGTCAAAATGAGGCGCTCGGTGCCGGGATGTCCCAACATTTCATTCTAGAAGGCTATCAATTCTGTTCGTATAAATACTTAAAAGTAAAATATTTCTGCGTAACTGGATTAATCAAAATTACCTAATCTGCATTTTGACTAACACTGGTAGTTTTCCTGTAGTTTTTATTCTTAAACAAATAATTTCGGCTGCCTTTTTCGGCAGCCTACTTCAGTTGGTCCATTCTCACTGGTTTTGAAAAACAAAACTAATGAAGCGAGCACGGTATTTCCTCTGGATATAGTATTCATACTTCAGATTGATCCTTCGCTAAATAGTCGCGTGACACATTTGTGTATGTGCATTCCTCTAGCAGTTATATTCATCTAAGTGAGACTAGAGTGGCTAAATAAGAATTTACCATTTGCATGAATAAGACTATTTGTTTAATACGCTCTATTTAAAATGACATAATTGAGATTGCCCTCGGATTTTCTGGTGGGGAGAGACCAATAATTCAGAAACACTCGTCATAAACACATTCCATTATGAGTGATAAGATAATCATCTGGTGTATTACGATTTTTGGATTTCAAATTAATTTAAAAAAGTCAGAAATTAGAAAGAGATTTATAGGAAGGATACTTATTCCGGAATCCTCCTTAATTTCAAGTCAGATCACCAATATCGTATGAAAATCGGTATCCTAAATTCATTAACATTTAGAAGACTAAGATTAACAGATATCAAGAATAGGAAGTTAGATTTAGGTAGACTACGCGATATATTCAAGGCTAACGGTTATCCTCTTCGTTTAATAGAGGCAACAATGACGAATGTCGTGAAAAATTTAATCCTAATTTGAGGTACATAAAAGCGGACAAGGGGAAGGAAGAGCGTAAAGTCATGGAATAACGGTCTCTTCATTAAGTAGGAAAGTGAAATCAATAGCTTTAAAATACAATATAAGGACCGTTTTAAAACAATATCTTACACAAGGCACTGTACTCCCTAACCAGAAAGAAAAGATTAAAACAATAGAAATATCAGTAGTGTGTGAAATCCCTTTCAATTATTGTAGGCTCATGCTTGTTGGTGAGACCAAGAGGTGAAAATAAAACTGCATGTAAGTATAAAAATATTGCTAAATCTGATCTTTTACAGTTAAATACTGTTTTTTGCGAAGAATTAATATATATGCAAGTATGTATTAGGTTTTGCGAACCTAGTAACAAATTATTTAAGTTGTGACCAGTAGGATAAACCAAAGGCAGCATGAACGGAAAGTATAATCTCATGCACATTCGTTTCGTGCTTACTGGCGACTCATCAGTAGGAGCCGGTATTACGCCCTTTAACCACTATATATTTGGTAGAAGAATGTGTACCGTCCTATTATTCCACATTCTTCTACCAAATATATAGTGGTTAAAGGGCGTAATACCGGCTCCTACTGATGAGTCGCCAGTAAGCACGAAACGAATGTGCATGAGATTATACTTTCCGTTCATGCTACCTTTGGTTTATCCTTCTGGTCACAACTGAACTAATTTGTTACTAGGTTCGCAAAACCTAATACATACTTAAATCTGATCTTGCTCGTCATGTAGTGGAGACTGGACACACTATTAACTGGGATGATTGCAAACGCATAGCAATATGTAGTCGTAATAGGGTGACGAGATTGATTAGGGAATCTATCGAAATTAAATCTAGAGATAATATTATGAATGAAACAGCTGTTGAAAAATCTTTAGGTCCTATTTGGAACACTGCATTAGCTAATGAAAGGAAAAGACGATTGCATGAAATGGTAGCTGAACCTGGCTTGAATAAAAGATTAAGAACATCGGATTAAGATGACTTATTAGTGGGCTTATTATTCAATTATTGGCTAGTCTATGATTGAGAATATAGTCTTTCTAAATTTCACCTTTAACTAATTGTTTGATTTTGAAACTCTTCGTGATTTGATCACTTATTTTTGTGTCTTGCACCCCACCCAACCTATTGAGATCATTCTAATAATACAGCATTTCAAATGTTTAGTCTGACGCGTGCAAAGGGTAAATTAATGTCTATTGACTGCAGTTTCATTTAGATGTACGTTCATGTGTATCAATTATATTTAACCAAATCTCTTCCGTTATGTATACACATTTTGACATTGCTTCGTGATGGTATTGGCCTGGCATGTCCAAAGAAATTCGTAGCTATTGTCAACTGTGTAATACATTGCAGCGATGAAAACTACAAAAAAGAGAAGAAGTCACTCCGACTGCTTTAAATGCCACTGCATGAAACCAGTTTCTGCATGTTGACCTGATAGGTCCATTGACGCTAAATCCTGGTGGGGTAGCCTACGTGTCTTCCATGGTCGATAAGTTTTGCCGATGGTTCAAGATGGTACCACTGAAAATAATCACAATACAATTTTCGTTAACATGCCTAATGGACTAGTAGCTGACGCACTTGATTGTATAGGTAGAGTGCCAAGTCGGCAGGGTGGCTTGGTGGTTAGAGCATCAGATTCCGAAGCAGACGTGCCCTGGTTCGAGCCCTGTCCGCGGCAAATTTTGGCCAGTACATGATGAGTTCCCAATAAGGACGAAATCGGTCAACCAGATGAATTGCCTTTTCTATACTATACAATTCTTTGTTTATACTTACATATTTAAGTAATTAATGGGTGAGGTGATTATACCGAGACCCCAACCTTGATTATAATAATTGTTATCACCGCTCGCGCAACCAATGTTCGTTTAATTAGTTCGAAATACTTTGTTGAAGAAAGAAAACTACAGGAAAACTACCTGATCTGTCATTGGTTTATTCTTCTGGTCATAATTGAACTAATTTGTTACTAGGTACGCAACGCCTAATTCATAATTGAATTGCACTGTTTGCCCTACATTTCGCACCAATAGACTGTTTTACAGGCTAAACTCTTTATATGGTGCGGACATCATAGTGTCGTTTTTTAACTGATTGACTATTTCCTGGCACGTGGCTTTATTTCCCTGTTCTTCAGACACTTTGATAAGTGGCGAGACTTGCACTGCGGAAATTCTTCTGAGCGCATCGGCTGCTGCATTCTTGATACTAGCTCTATGATGAATTGACACATTGTATTCCTCGAGGTCTTCAATGGTTCTGTGTACTGGTTTCTTTTCAATACTCAGTGAACTCCAATGCCTTAATGCCTTTTTTTCAGTAAAAACTATTATATGTCCACTGATGACAAAATAACTAAACTTTCGTAATGCCCAATATGCGGCCAGTAATTCCTTTTCTGTGACAGCATTGTTCTGCTTCGCCTTAGCGAGTGTGCAACTTGTATATGGCGCCGGACGTCAGTCCGCTTGTAACACTGCTCCTATGCCATCTGAGGCGTCTGTAACAAATGACATACTACCTACCGGCAAATTCAAAATAGTTGTCTCTATTAATTTCTGTTAAAATAGTATTAAAGATTCCGATGCCTCCTTCGTTCAACTCAATGATATCTTGGCACTAGTTAACCTAGAAAAGGGTTGTCGCTTAACCGCCATCTCTGCAAGGTATGGTCGATAAAAATTTACCATACGAATAAACCGGCGCGATTGTTTTCCAATAGCAGGCATCGGATAGTCCTAGAGAGTCTATACATTCGAATCTAATGGCATATATCCCGCCGTTGAAACTGACTGACTGACTCAAGAACCGCATTTTCCGATCAATCTGAACTTTTACTGTGTTTAAATGTTATCGCCATTCTAGGGCTTTGGAAAACATCTACTGCAGCCAAATACGTAATTGGTGTTCAGTAGTGGCCCATGTAATAATATCGTCAGCGTAAGCTGTTGTACAGGGCATGTCGAACACGAAAGAGTCCATCACTATTTGGAGCACTTTGAGTGCTTTCTTAAGACCAGATGATACGTGAGTGAATTGGAAATAACCTTTGGGTATCTGCAATGCTACCTTCTACTAGTCTTCGTTCCGAAAGCCAGATGGCCAAAATTCTTGCTTAAAGTAAATTACGGAGAACCATTTTCCTCCTACTAGCTGTAGGACGAGATCACGAAGAAATGCGTCATTGGATACGAGTCAGATTCATTCAATGAGTTTAATTGCCGGAAATCAGCTGCCGGTCGTAGCAAATCATCCCTTTTTGCAACGTTACCATGGGAATTTGAAAACAGATCAGGAAATTTCAAGAACACCGGCCTCTCTCATTTTTTGTATTGCACGAGTCGCTGATGCTTGTTTCTTTGGAGGAGCACCATATACTTTTGGTTGTTCATATTCTGCATTTAATTCTAGTCACAGTTTAAAGCGATCGACAGTTGGTCCTGGGAATTCGCTGCAATCAGGGAGTTGGAATATATTTTGGCTTTGGAACGCTTTTCATCACCCGGGCAGACAAGCAGTCTCCTCGTGCACCTTAGGAATGCATATCGAATTTATGAAATTTCTGTATTTCGGCCTCGAGAGGCATATACGTTTATTTTGACAATCGATCGTCTTTACCCATTTTCTAATAAATTCAAGTTCCAATAGAGACGTTTGAGTATTCGCTACAACAAGAGACATATAGTAGATATCATTATTTTTAGTGTCCCATTCGCTATTGTCAATAGATTGTCTAAAGATGGGTCCTTTATTGACTTCCATCATAGATAGTATACATATATATATATATATATATATATATATATATATATATATATATATATATATATATATATATATATATATATATATATATATATATATGCATGATGAGCAGAAAATACTATACCAAATAATTTAAATTTATAATTATTAAACTATCATAAATATCTTCCTACTATTCATCCTACTAAACAGTGTATATTTTCTTTAATGTCTTGTAATCAATCGATTAGAAATTAATGATTTCCATAAAGTACCCTAATTGTACTATTGTACACTTTCTCAAATGCTTTTCTTACTAAAATTTCTTCTGTATATATTTTACTTATTTTCGTTTAAAACCTGTCTATTTCTGATGAATTTAAAAAAATTACATTGCCTTACTTAACTTTCTTCGATATCAGTAATAATCTCGTTGTCAATTCTGACTTCGTTTTTTCGATGTCTCTTCTTAAAAGTCCTACATAGCATATATTTAGGAAAATCAAATTCATGGAATATTTATTGTGGATCATAGCCAGTTTATATCGAGAATGCGTAAACAAGATTTATTGGAATTTTGCAGATATATCCATTCAGGCTTTTTATTAAATTAAGTGAATGGGAACTAGTTTGATTTCCAGTTTTGCTTGTGAATGATTGCAAAACGCTTACGATTATTTAAATCAAGGTTATGAGGTTCAGATAAACACAAATTACCTCACATCGCAACATGTCCGTATAAGCTAAGTATTTTATATGTAAACAAAGAAAAAGCATACATTGGATCGATATCGTCCTTGTTGGGAGCTGTAAATGCTAGTCTACAAATGCTTCCAAATGTGGAACTCTTCTCAATGCGCTACACTGCCTTCTAATACATAAAAAATCCAATTAAACACTTACTTATATTTTTGCTTGGCCTTTATTTAAAGTGAAGTCTTTGTAGCATTTCTTTCAACCTAAAGTTCGAACCAGCCACTTCTTACCTTTCATTATTGATAATACACAAAATCTGTAAAAGAATTGATATTGAACTGAAGATTATTGAAATTAATCAACCATTGATTGTTTGACACCAGAAGAAAGCACTAATCAAAACATCAAGCTTTATATTATTTAAATAAAAGTTGCAATTTCGATCTGAACACCAATCCTACTATATATATATATATATATATATATTTATATATATATATATATATATATATATATATATATATATATAATAAATTTGGTGTCTGAAAATCGCTCAGAAGGAAGCAATATAACTGTGCCTGTATAAACAACACGTAGAAAACTGTAATCAACGCGAGTCAATCATTTACAACTGATCGACTAACAAAGGATTTACGGATGTCGTTCGATATTTTATATCTCTTATCAGTCATAGGAATTTGAATTCTGTATTAACATTTTTCAATTTACCTATTTTTGAGATTTTCATTATTATTGCGTTGATTCTTTGCTTAGATTAACTTGCAATATATTTAAAAATGACGGCATACAGTGCACTATTTTAAAACGAAAAATAAAATATAAATTTCTATTTTATTCAACAGGAAAAATTGTTTTACACCGAAATTCAATAACTTTTATAACATGTTAACAAAAAAGTAGCAATACAGAAATCGTAATCACTTATGGTAAAAATGACAATAACTGTACGAAGATCACATGTTACATTTGTGTTGATAATATAAACACGAATTCACACAAACATATATTTATCGCTATGAATATCATTGTTAAATTGATTTCACAATTAACTATGTTTTTATTAGCGTATATGTCTTAAGTTTGAAAATATAAGCGTAATTTGAACAATATTTAGGCACAGTGGTTTAGGAATTATACGTTATTTACTAATTATGTTAACACTTCCGGTGTCTTCATGAGATATTTTTAGGATTCTATTACAAAATAAACGTCAAATTAAATTAGCATGCTTTGTTAAAATAATATTTTGTAATATTTTATTGATATGAGTATTATTTTTTTTAAATTTTAATGCTTATCCTTTCACTCATGTAGTTTTTTTCTTTGCTTTTTCTCTTTCTTTCATAATTAAACAATAAACAAGAAAAGTAATCTTTCTGATAGTAGGTAATAACATTCATAAATTGAAGTAAAATTATGAAATATTAGAAAATTGCCCTTCACTCTGTAACAATTAAAATAATCAGTCGAATCTGGTATTCCTTTCTCATTGAGATACCTTGCTAAATGGCGAACTATTGGATAATGCAATTTATAACAAGTTTTGCAACAAATGTTTATCTACAAGAAATTTAAATTAACTAATTTCCTTCAAACACAAGAACTTTAAATAGTTTTTTAAGAAAAATATCATTGTAAATTAAGTATTAACACGTCTCCAGAATGAATAATTGCTTAATAAACATATTATAATTTATTTCAAAGTTTGGGACAAGCAGTTTTAGTAAATACTTCCAAAATGTTCAAATTAATTGGATAAACATTAAAATTTCATTCAATATTGGCAACATCGAATAAATAACACGAAAATTACCACAGAAACTCAAGAGTATACCAAAATTAAAAGACATTTATGTGGAAAATAACATTACAGCTTTTTGTTCAACAAATAGGTATAAGCAAATTTCACTCCACAATGAACATAACTGACAATTTAAAATCCCCGAGAAGGGTTTTTTAATTTCTGATCATTTAACTTATTCGTCATTTCTAGTGTGCTATAACCATAGCTGGAAATGGCTAACGACTAATTAAACAAGATAATGACTACTTTATTCGTCTCAAAATAAGTTAGCTGGCTACAAGTCCAAATCCAGAAAATCCGAAGTAAAATAGCCCGATGGAAGTTTATTGCTGTCTTCTGGATAACTGAAGCTACACTCCACATTTGAGGCGAAGGAAATTTGATTTGAATCGGCAGCATCCACGTTCAGCGAAATTTTTGACGATTCTTCATCGCTATAATGCAAATAAAAATTTCATAACTTAGCATGCATCTATTGAAGCTGTTTATGATACCCGATTTATGCTAGTATACATTTAAAACTTTAATTGACAATTATCGATTAAATGAAATCAAGTATATGCTAATTGTGCTGATTTATTGTACCTAGGAGACAAATTTGCATTAGATAATTAAAACGAACTTTATGACGACTTCGCATTTACGTTCGCAACGTATATATTGTTTGCTCAACTTAAACCCACCGCTAGATAGGTGTCATCATGACGTGTAATATCAAAAAAAAATTGAAATTGGCTCCGAATTTTGCAGAGATGATGCTCTCAGTGCAACAGTTTTAAATGGTTCCAAAAAGCATACATTTCGTGTACCAGCAAACATGAATGGTATTATGTATTGTTAATCAACTAGGAAAAATCAGTCGCATTTGGAAGCAAAATATGATCAGTCAATATCTTATCTTAAAACTGCGCTTAGCTTCTAAATGTATATATATATATATATATATATATATATATATATATATATATATTCATTGTACCCTTCCTGTGTGCAAAAAAAAGAAATTTTATCAGATATAAGAAACGTTTCTTTCGCATTGTCTTCTCAAATATCTACTAATGAACATATCTTTATATATAAATTGGAAAGCAAAACAAGGTAGATATCATTTAACATAGAGAGAGTGTGCAAAACGAGAAACCAATCAATTGCGTGCGTCACATCCAGTTCAAGCTCAATGCTTGTACGTGCTTCTTCTGCTTACATAAATCCGGCTGCAATTTGTTTATCCATAAGGCTTCGTATGTGGCTAGCTCCCTTTTGTTTTTGCATTTAGTAATTTCTTTGAATGCTACGTCTGGAGAACATACGTGCGATGTTTCGATGATATGTTGCGCAATAGCAGACGTGTATTCACCATTTGATTTAAAACAGGCGTTTGAGTTGCAATGTTCTCTCATTCGATTACTTAAACGTCTGGTCGATCGGCCTACGTAAGTTGATCGACAACTTGCGCATGTATATTAGTAAATAATATTTGATATCGACATTAACGGCTGTTTCTCTTTGATTGCTGGTAAAGGCAAGCGTGTTAACCTAAATAACACTCGTAGTTTAGCTGTATTAAATATGCGTGTTAATGCTGCTTCAACTTTATTTTGTGCCATTCGGGAAATTGCATCCCCTTTAAATGGGTTGTTTAGGTTAACTGTTTTCTCTTCTGGCCCTTAATACGTCTGTGTCTGCTTAATTCCCCTTTTAATAATTGATTCAATTAATTTTACTTGAAGGAGTTGCCTTGTTGCGCAGCTGTATTAATTGAAATTACCTGATCTGCGTTTTGACTAACGCAGCTCTCATTGTTCCAGTAATTTTCTTTTATCAAGATATTTCGGCCCATCTTACCGTAGGCCTTCATCAGTTGCATCTCACGAAACAAATGAAGCAAGTGTTTTATTTCCTCTAGTCATAATATTTATATACCTCAGACTGATCTTTCATTAGATATTCGCGTGTCACATGTGTGTGTGCATTTTTCATAACCGTTGTTTTCATCTAACTAATTTAGACCAGAGTGGCTGAATAATAATTTATCAATTGCATGCAATAACTATTCGTTTTTTACACACTCAATGTAAATGACGTAACTGAGATGGGGGAGACCCATAATTCAGAAACACTCGTCATAAAAACATGCCATGAGTGATAAAACCAGAAGTCCGAAAGACTAATGCACATGTTAAATTACAATTCAAACCACTAGGTTGTACTCAAGATAGAGAAGTTAATAACAGTTAATGGCGCACGCCACGCATGTCCATGTGTATGTGTATGCAACTAAAAAACTGGTTAAATTATTTTATTTTGATACACATGTACGTACATCTAAATGAAACTGCAGTCAATAGACATGAATTTACCCTTTGCACGCGTCAGACAAATTATTACTTATAAATATTGTATTATTAGAATAGGACAACCTTTGTCGGTCCCAATAGCCAATATCTTTATGCATTTTTTGGAAAATAATCTGTTGGATAAGACTCCATTGAAACCAAAATTGTACCTACGTTTCTTGGATGATATATTACTGATCTGGAACCATGGTGACAATGAATTGGTAAATTTCTTAAATTTAGCTAATCGAATGAGCGAACTACAATTTACCTTAGAAAGGGAATCGTCAGGTGAATTACCATTTTAGATGTCAAATTAATTAGAAATGGTCTGAAATTGGGAAGAGATATTTATAGGAAGGATACTTATTCAGGAATCCTTCTTAATTTCAAGTCCAATCACCCGTTTCGTATGAAAGTCGGGATCTTAAAGTCATTAACATTAAGAAGTCTCAAGTTATCAGATATAAAGCATAGGAAGTTAGAATTAGACAGACTACGCGATATATTCAAGACTAATGGTTACCCTCCTCATTTAATAGATACAACAATGAGGGACATGGTGAAGAAATTTAATCCTAGTTTGAGATACATAAAAGCAGATAAGGAGAAGGAAGAGCGGAAGATCATGGTATTACCGGACTCTATATTAAGTAGGAAAGTGAAATCAATAGCTTTAAAATACAATATAAGGACCGTTTTAAGACAGCCCCTTACACTAGGCACTATACTCCCTAACCAAAAAGAAAAGATTGAACCCTTAGACACTTCAGGAGTGTATGAGATCCCATGCAATGATTGTAGTCTCAAGTATGTTGGTGAGACCATGCGTCCAATCAAAGTAAGAAGAGGTGAACATAAAACTGCGTGTAAGTATGGACATATTGCTAAATCAGATCTTGCTCGTCATGTAGTGGAGACTGGGCATACTATCGACTGGGAGAAATGCAAACGCATAGCAATATGTAGTCGAAATATGGTGACGAGATTGATTAGGGAATCTATATAAATTAAATCTAGGGATAATATTATGAATGAAACAGCTGTTGAAATATCGTTAGGTCCGATTTGGAATACTGCACTAGCTAATGGAAGGAAAAGGCGATTGCATGAATTGGTAGATGAAGCTAGCTCCAGTAAAAGATTAAGAACATCAGATTAAGATTGACTAATTAGTGGGCTTTTATTCAACAAATGAATAAACAATTATTATGTATATAGTCTTCAAAATTTCATCTCTAACTATTCGTTTGATTTTAAAACAATAAGTGATTTCAACCCTAAATTTCTGTTTTACACCCCCACCCTACACATTGGAAATATTCTAATAATACAATATTTATAAGCAATAATTTGTCTGACGCGTGCAAAGGGTAAATTAATGTCTATTGACTGCAGTTTCATTTAGATGTACGTTCATGTGTATCAAAATAGTTATGCATACACATACACATGCACATGCGTGGCGTGCGCCATTAACTGTTTGGGTCTCCCCCATCTCAGTTACGTCATTTACATTGAGTGTGTAAAAAAACGAATAGTTATTGCATGCAATTGATAAATTATTATTCAGCCACTCTGGTCTAAATTAGTTAGATGAAAACAACGGTTATGAAAAATGCACACACACACACACATGTGACAAGCGAATATCTAATGAAAGATGTATTTATTTGCTCAGTGCTGTCCTTCTTGTTGTGGATTTGACCGCATTTTTCTTGTGCGGGACAATTGATAGCACTCATAGGTCGGTAAAATCTTGAACTTGACATGTCCAACACAACAAAAATCTGTGATGTCAACACCTTTATCTGCATTCAAATTTTCAAGTAACTGCAACTCTCAGTACGGCGGTAGACCAAAAAAGATATTCAAAGCTAGAATAAATCTGCATCTTCCTAAAAAATTATTAAATAGATGTGCAGCTCCTACACAAAAATAAGCAATTTGTGTTAATGTCATACTCACATGTCATGTTGTTTTTAATAACAATTTTTCAGTTCTGCTCAAGGCAAAATCGGAAAAAAATGCTTCTGGCTTTTGAAGCTATTGTAATTAATAAGCTTAACCCATGCGTAAACTTGCAGAAATGAATTCAAAACGAAATTAAATTGGACTGGGACAAAAACAATAGCTAACAGGCCTTCAAAAATAACCCATGTTCCGCAAAATACGACAAAAATATCAATTACGGTCACACTTACAATGAAAGCGATGACACATCACATCATATTACGAAAAAGAAGTAGTCTAACTTGCGCAAAACGATGACAGACATAGTTAAGAGGTGATAGGTTCTGACAAATGTACATTAGGTATTGGGTGACCGAAACATATTAACGAATCCAGAATAATGGCTCTAGATACTGGGAGAACTAAAATTCATTAATAAATTCTATTCCATGGATTGCGGTTAATTTTTCTCATATTTGAAAAAATGGGTGAAAATTGTAACGATATATATATATATATATATATATATAAATAGATGTATGTATGTATATATATATATATATATATATATATATATATATATATATCGTTACAATTTTCACTATTTTTTAAATATGAATATATATATATATATATATATATATATATATATATATATATATATATATATATATATATATATATATATATATATATATATATATATAAGATAAGATATTAATCGACCATATTTTGCTGACAAATGCGATTGATTTTTCCGAGATGATTTACAATACATAATGCCGCTCATTATTCCTGGTACACAAAGTGTATGCATTTTGGATCGACTTAAGCCTGTCACCATGAACGCATTATCACGGCATATGCTAAGTTGTAACGTTCTCTCATTCGAGTATTTAATCGTCTGGTCGATCGGCCTACGTAAGTTGTTCGACAACATACGTATATGCAATACAATTTAACAATAATTGATTGCGCAGGTGGTGGTAACAATTATTTAAATCAAGTTTGCGAGCTTAGAGTAAACACCAATCCATTGTATTTAACAGTCGTCGAACAACATAACGATATATATATATATATATATATATATATATATATATATATATATATATATATATATATATATACGACGACTGGTTAAATACAACGCGATTTGTGTTTCCATAAAGCTCACTAAATTGATTTAAAGGATTCTTCTTGTTTAATTATTTCATAGTCCTAAGAAACAAACACAGACATGGCACACACTTATCTATTTAATCATTTTGTAACTTTAATTTAACTTGAATATATGTTTCCGTGCAAATGCATGTACACACACCAATACATTACGCAGGCTTATCTGGTGAAAAGTTAGTTTTACCAGTTTACATCAGTAAGTATAAATGAAGTCGTTTAGGCGAAATTTTCCAGTTGGCTTAATAATTGTTAGATTTCTTGGTGCGATGAGTTAGCCGCTGAAAACGACGTCAGGGACTGAAGACAGTATATTTGGAGCAAAAATGTGAAGATATTGGACATCATAATCTTATTCCGCAAAACATTGACCAGGTGGGTATCGATATTTCCGCGGCCCTGTTTCTATGTAGAGGTAATTTTTTCTCAATATTGCAGATATTCCATAAACCGCTAGAATCATACATTGCGTGTAGCTTCAAACAGCTGGAGCTCCCTGTGTACTGCTTTCTATTTGAACATCCATCTAGCCTTCCTAATCATTTTATAAACAGAACATTCATCCAGAGCAAACTTTAAATATATATTTCAGAATATTTTATTACAATAATTTAGATGCAGATACACATGCTTGCTCTGAAATGGCTTCAATTTATTATTAATATTCATGCTTCTGATAAGGTGAATATGTGCGGATTGGCAATGATGTTGTTGTTAACATTCCAATATTCAGTCGTCTAATCAGCTAATATTGGCTAAACTGTATTAAAGCGATGCCTCGAAAGGCTATTTTCGTACCGAGCATTGCATGACGAACTTTCTAAACATTTTGACATATGTTAATTTTTCTGCCTATTAAAACGTTACATATGAATATTTCGTATAATAATTTATTTTACAAGGCTATTAATTCATCATGTCAAGTCTTCTGAGATTGAACCCTATCAATTATGCTTTATCGATTCATTATATCTTAAGGATTCTTTCAATACATTCAATCAATTTACCATGATTTTCTTTTTACAACTAACCGTTAATCAGGCGTATTAATTATATGCTTTTTCTAATATTTAATCATTAATTTCACTGATTACAACTACATCAAAACAAATATTTATCAATCATTATCGCTACAGATCTATCCATTTCACAATCTAGCAGCTAATTTTCTCGTTAATTCAAAATAGCACCTAGTATTTTGTTAAATTAACAGTAAATAACTTTTGCTACACTTCGTTCTACGATACGTTAAACTGTTTATTCACTAATATAATTGTTTATTATACCACGTAAACCTTAAAATAATAATTTTTTGGTTTATTTTTCATCCTCCAATTTGTTAGGTCATCCATTGAAAAAGTACATTATTCCCTCAAAAACTTTAAATCTATTCAGAAATACATTGGTGCAATCGTTCATTTATTCATTAAAAAATTCGACCGTCACATAATATTTTTATAAAATTCTAATTTTCTTCATAAGCTTCTTGTAAGTTTCATCAAATTATTTTTGCTAATTTTGGTATAAATTAAGAATTTGAAGCAGCAATTTGTAAACTAGAACTCTATAATAACTACAAAATTTCTAATTTCATTTTTATTTATGTATTTGAAAAATTGTATCAAATATTATTTAATCGTACAGGAAAGTTGTATTTACCAATTCTTGCATATATCAATTGAATTATTTATTAACAACTGTTTAAATTTATATTTAATTTAACTAAAGAATTATTGATTGCTTTATTATATATATATATATATATATATATATATATATATATGTTTCTTATTAAATTTATTCTCTATTTTAAACTACTTTGACTTCGTTCCCCGTGTATTAATTATATTATTTCCTTAAGTTTTTAATGAACAATTCATTAATTTTGTAATTAGACTACTATGCATTTATTAACATATACGCATCGGAATATTAATTTTTTTAACCACTATAGCCTACCCTATAATTTGAAACAACATAATGGTTTAATTAAATATTCACCATGTGGTCTCCACCAAATATTGTTGACCGGATTCGCACAAAACCTGTATTTTTACTTCGTAACATTAAGTCGTCAATTATTCAAGTATGCCACAATTAATACATCTATGCCTACGTATCCATAATTAATGTTGCCGGAAGGTGAACGACAGAACGTAAACCTGAATTTAACTGACGTTTGCATTCTACGTTTACATATTAGAGAGCAATAACATTAGACGCATTATCTTACCATTAGTGCGATGGTTTTTTGCCTGTATGACGCGTTTTATCGTTATGGCGCAAAAGCGCTCTTAGACTACTTAATACAACACAGGCTAATGAGGGAAGCCAGAATAACACATTATTTCTACCCCACTAGGACGGCATTTTTAACATTGCATTTATGGCTACACAGCAGTGAGTAATCCGAATGTTATGGTGATCTAGTGCTGCGGGGTAGTAAAAGTATCCATACAAAAAATAGCAGTAATGCTACTAGTAGAATTAAAAGTTGTTGAAGTAACAGTAGCGCTACAAATAATTGTATTACTATTAGTAGTAGTAGTAAAGGTGGTGGTTGTAGTAGTAATTGTAGTATTAGTATTAGTAATTGTGGTGAAATTAGTAATTGTATTCATATTAGTAGTATTTAAACAAAAATTGATTGCGTGGACTTTGATCAAATTATATTAAATCGAGGTTGCGTTAGATATAAACAACAATCACCGTAGTATATATATATATATATATATATATATATATATATATATATCAGTGGTCAAAAAAAAAGAATTGTTTATTGTAGAAAAGGAAATTTATCTAGTAGACCAGTTGTGTGCTTAATGGGAATTCTTGAAGTGCTGTCGAGAATTTGCCGTGAACAAAGCTTGAAACTCGGCGCGTCTGAACCATCTTGCTGATCAGCACAAACAATTTTCAGTTGTAAACTAACTCAAGGTTTTTGTTAGTCAATCGTTGAGGTGGCATTTCCTTAGACATGAAGTTGGTACTTTACTTTAAATGTTGTTTAGTGTGCGGCAAGGTGATTCAGTGATTAAAGTCACAGATTCAGAAGCAGATATACCCAAGTTCGAACCCTGTCCTTGGAGAGATTTCAATAAGAACAAAATCTGTCAATTGGATGAATTATGACAAATATCCTTTGAAAGTCTGTGGCGTGCCAGCTTCATATGTTGCAAATCCGCGATTTGCGTTCGCGGGTTGTCGCTTTGCACTATCAGATCCGATTGATCCCCACTTCCAAGTACGCATCTGTTTCGTCTTCGATCAGGCTAGGTGCGTATATGTATCTTTCTTCCGAAGGCTTCAACATTGTTCATACTAACCATTGGAAATGCGGTGCGGTCTAATCTTCGTTGACTGGCTTGGAAATGAGGTGTGATATAAACTTCGTTGACTGTCCAGTATTTGCCGAGGACAGGGCTCTAACCTGGGCACCTCTGCTTCGGAATCTGTTGTTCTAACCTTTGAGCCATCCTGCAGCATAATACACGCAATTTTCAGTTATCTAACCACTAGTGTGTCTTGGTTAGACTTTCTTCTCATTGGAGCCATTATAACATAGCTTTAAACGTGTGCTTATATCAAGAATGCAACCTTGATTTAAATAATTTTTATCCCGGCCCGTACAACCAATGATCATGTAAATATATAGATTTTCAGTTCAATACCACATCCCCAGGTAGCGTGGTGTCTGTACTATAATCGCGAATTGAGGGTGGTTAGTTGAAACGTTAGGTCTAAATTTATGCTACATTTATGCCCCAGCTAAATAAAAGCTAACCAAGAAGCGTTAGTTTAAAAATGAAAATTGTGTGTAGTATATTTTCAGAGTGGCTGTTTAGAGCAACAGATTCCGATGTAGACGTATCCAGGTTAGAGCCCTGTCCGCGGCAAATTACGGACATTAATTAATGAGTTCACAATAAGGACAAATCCGGTGTACTGGATGAATTGCATTTTCCACATTGTTCAATTCTTAGTTTATAATGACAAATGTAAGTACATAATGAACATTTTTTTGTATCAAAATCGCAACCTTGATTTCATTAATTGTTAACATCGCCCGCGCAACCGATGATTATTTAAAAGTATACATAATTGAATTGGTGTTTATGTCTAGCTCGCAACTTTCATTTAAATAATTTTTGAACTTTTCTTTGTGTAGAACTGAGAAATTCACCAATCCCATTGTATTTAACCAGTCGTTATGTTGTTCGACGACTGGTTAAATACAATGGGATTGGTGTTTACTTTAAGCTCGCAAACTTGATTTAAATAATTGTTACCACCACCCGCGCAATCAATTACTGTTAAACTGAGAAATACGTTTAGTATTCCATGTATCCAATTTCAAATATACGCTTCAAATTCGCTGATATTTCTAACGGTGCCAGGCCGGTTGTTGGATTACATTTGTCAATAAAATTTTCATGCAAACAATGTATATGCTGACGCAGGTACACGAAATTTTTAAGACTAAAAGATTGGGAGAGAATTGGCAATTACTTCATGGCGTCCAAGCTCATGGTTATCTAAATGTTGAATGTGATGATAATTTTGCATTGGTAATTCGAGTTAACCGCAAGTGAGTCGCCTCTAAATGGTTAGAAAATCAGATTTATTCGTATTCTCTGTGGTGGAAGTGGACGTCGTCTGGTGTTCACATCAATTAACTTTTGCGAGTAGTAATTTATGAGCAAACGTTTTTGAGTTAGCCTAGCTCTTTGTCGAACTATTGTTCAGAGCAGAAAATCCTCATTCGATTTGCATAGTTGTTAATTATGCTGTTCTTTGTGATTTTGGAACAATAGCTGCAATGGATTCATTGTTTGCCGAAAGTAGATTTCCTATGCATTGTCAGAGTCAAATCACCAAATTATTCTCTAATGGGATGGATATCCACTAAGAGACAAATGTTGTCTTTCTCTAAGTTGAAAGTGAATTTGATGCTCCAAACTGCTTCATCGGCCTATTTCCTCGATCTACTGCTTCTAGGATGAACAAAATTATATATTCTTCATAGCTTTAATAGAGAATGCTGTAAATAATTATGTTCTTTCAGGCTCGATTGGTGAAGAACGTGCACGTAAACATTTGCAAGGATCGGCGCAATGCAGCTTTCCAAGGATTAAACTTAGACTTTCAGAAATATTTACCTTCCCACGTTAAGTTCACATTTTGTACATGTCAATATGAGGTCTAGAAAATCATTGAAATCAAGTTGCACAAAATATGGATGGCTAAACAAAAAAGTTCGTTAATGTCTTCAAATACTGGCGCAGGATAAAATAAGAAAATATTTGAGCAAATAAATTTCTTCCATTACCGGAAGTAGAAAATTTTTTTCTAAAGATTGATTCAATTATTCTCAGAACGAGTACGGTCAGAAGTACTAACGTTTTTCAAATTGTAAAACGCTCCAACATATTCGGAAGGTATTGAAACAAAAATCATCCAGAGCAATTAAATAAAGTGCTGAACACATAACCGAATTAGATACTGAAAATTAATCCGATGAAAAACCTGCTATGTATCCTAAACTGCTGCTAAATGAGATTAAACTGCACTGAAATAGCAAAGAACAAACTTTAATACTGTGTGCTCGAACTTAAAGAATATATACGAAATAGACAATCAGTTGGAACTAATAAAGCAATCATTGTTTGCCATGTGGTAATAATCATTCCTTAGCATTATGTTGTGAACGTGAGATAAATGTCAATCAAATTTTAATTAAAAACTCGTACAAAATAGCAACACTACCGTCAGTTGCACGTACTATTGCACATCGACCATCAATGGTCATTTTCAGAGCACAAGAACAAACTGACCATAGAGGATCAAACTACAAGGCACATGTGAGGCATGACATATCAGAAATGCGATTAGCACCACTTTCAGACTTTTGACATTGCTAGTAAAACTTTAATGATAACAGGTATGGTTTTATATTTCAGGTCATTGGTTAATAGAAAAAATTTGTTGTGAAATATAAAATTGTTAAAAAGGAAAATAACAAAAGATAAAATAATACGATTTTACCAGGTACGTCGGATTGATATGTAATATATGCAATCGCGCAATTATATTATTTTACAGAATAGTATTAAAACAAACACAGAGCTGTTCCAACAGCATGCATTCAGAGAACAGTAACTTACTTGAAAGTGTCATTCTGTTCAGACGTTGAATAGTCTGTATATAAAGTTTCACTTCCACTTCTCGATCGTGCTGAGAAAGAACTTTAAAGTAAAAGTCACTAAGCAAAGTTAGAATTTACATTTTAACATAAAATTCAAAAAATGGAATTTCTCCATCATAACAGAAATTACCAAAAGAAACGCCGCATTTCTTAATGCACCACTTCATGAAATTTGAATTTTCTTCATTTTTTAATTGAGCAAACATTTGAATTAAACCTGATTGGTCGGCTTTCTAAGTCAAACTTACGTAAACTTAAACATTTTGTAAGCGGTTCAGTTAACTTTGGGCCATAGTGTAGGCGGACAATCGCGACATCATTGTAAGGATCTGGGCGAAGCTCCGTGTACACTTGCACTTTTCGTCATCGGTAATCTTAATCGCGCAGACACAGGAGGCTCCAAGAAATCCACAGGACAATGCGCCACTGACACAGGTTGTGGAAACGGCCCTATTTAAACCCATATGAGGTTAACTAATCATACGACCAATATTTGACTTGACAGTTTAACAAAAAACAGATAACTCTAGCTTTTATCAGTTGTGTTACAGTACAAAATTCAAATTTACTATCAAAACAATTCTGCGGCTTTTACCTTTGGTCCGACAGTTTTCGCAATATGATGATAATAATCTTTAAATTAGCTTGGATAAAGTGTTACACCTGCCTAGTGTCACATGAAGCCTTTAGTTTAGATCAACATGGATGTCAGATTATCGTGTTGATTAAACAATCATTTACTGTGCGTTTGGTGAAAACAAATATTTAAGTCATGTTTAGACCAAATGTCTCACATTACTTGACCAAGTATATAAAGGATACAGGGCGTAATACCGGCTCCTACTGGTGAGTCGCCAGTAAGCACGAAACGGATGTGCACGACAGAATATATTTTGTTCACGCTGACATTGGTGTATTCTTTTGTTCTCATTTAAAATAATTTGTTACAAGGCGTGCTAAACCCAATACACAATTACCAATTCAATTTTATATACATTTTTTATTAACTTCCCCTTCCTGTGGAGCCTATGAGACATCATTTTGGACCTTAATTTCCAAATAGCCATTCCATATCTGTCATCGAGGAACAGACATCGTGCAACCTGAGGGAGATAAATTGAATTATAGACATATACAATTAACCAATGTTTTATTTTGTAGGTAGTAATAACGATATTTTAAATCAAGGTAAGGACATTGATTTAAATACCAATTACACTGCATATAAGCATTTTTAAGTATAAACTTTGTATTACATTTGGCAGCAAAAGACATTCATCAAACAGACCGGTTGAGTCCTTCTTTTTAAACATATCATTTAGTCTAAAAAATTGCCGCGCCTTTGCTTGAACTGGGCCAAATTTGTTAACGAGACACTGACTCTATCTGCTGCATATCTAGTCACATTCTGCAAAAAAATTTCAGCTTCATAATTACCAATGGGTTTTTATTAGACTTTTCTTCATGTAAAGCCTTTGCTGCGTCATTTTACACATAATTTAACAACTAGCTATTCCCAAATATTCATTATAGAACAAAGAGCACGCTACATGTGGAAGTTTTGTCTAATCAAATATTGATATAGTTAAAAATCATTGATTGCGCGGATTGTAATAACAATTATTTAAATCAATGTTATAAGCTTGGAATAAAAACAATCTCATTATATATATATATATATATATATATATATATATATATATATATCAGTTAACATTGTTGGACTGATTGAAATCGAGATAAGAATTAAGTTTTAGCCTGCAATGAAATAAATCTTTTCAAAGTTTCTTTCAGATGAATATATATTTGTTGACTGATTCACTTGATGGAATTTGTCTTGCTTTTTGTCAATGTAGTAAGATATTTTTATAACATCACAGTTCTCAAAGAAAAATATTTATATCTACAAGGATATTACCAGATGTTTCTTATTGTTCACTGTAAATCACTGCATTAAATAGACTGCTGCCTATTGTCCAAGGTGAACCTCTTAGTCAAGGTTTGTTTATGTCTGAGTATTAAGATATCGACCAGGCCTAGTGCACTCGGACTAGTATTTTGAGGTTAAAATCCAAAATTGGTTAGCTGAATCCCAAAACCAACTCATTATTTTTTTAATATCTTAATTATTAAGACCCGCATACATGATATGCTAACGTCAAAACTTTAATCAATTATTCTACCATGGCACTTAAATTAGTACACTGGGCGATCCCCAATTTATCAAGAATATGATTTTTTTCTAAAGCCAGAAAATATTTAAATTAACTTCTTTTCAGATATTCCCCGTTACGAGCAAACAATAACTGCCAAATTCGGTATATGAATTATGATTTTACGCTAAACGATCAATTAATGATGAATGTACAAATTCAATTTATTATATTTATGTATTCACCATGTGTGAATTTAGTGAAATTACTACGCAAAATAAAGATGTACTATGATAGCACTGACAGATTTGTAGATCTCATAATCTCTCACATTTTATGTCAAAGTAACCGTGCAAATTCTTACTTCAACATATATCGGTCAACTAAATTTAGTGAATAACATACCAGAGGGCATTTTTCAATTGCCTTTGTCAAAGCTTTATTGCATCATTCGAGTCGTTCTGATTTTCAAGGTAACATTTAATTTTTCATTAACTTATATCATTATTTTGGTCCAAGTCATGGTAACTTATTTCAGATAATTTTAATTTGTTACTGTCATTCGATCGATGTGCTTAACAAGGTCAATAAGTACAAATCCAAATATAGATATCTGAATAGTTACACAATTAACATAACAATAACTACAAGGAAACTTCAACAAATTAAGGAACAACTTCAGTGTTATCATAATCTCCATCAATAATGAAACACAAAAAGTACATAAATATAACGCAACATGCTTGCTTGATTTAGTATTTGCTCAATTTTGGAAATCTTGTGATATCTCTGAAGGTGTATCCGTAAAAGAGGACACGAAACGTCAGGGCGATCATCAATATCTTCAATTCTAATGTACAACAAACAGTGAAACTCAGAATGCCTCTATACGATTTAATCAAAGGTTACGCTGATGATGACTGACGAATGTCGAAACACGTAAAAATTGTGAAACTGGCAACAATTTAGATAATTTCACGAATGATTAAAAATGTTCTTGACATTTAGTTCAATTTTGCACACTTGGTTTATACCCTTGTGATCACCTCTCGCGCAATCAGTGACTGCAAACTTTCTACATTCTTTTTGTTAACTTTAAGTCGTTAATGGACTGTCAGTGTGTGGCACATTCACTTTATAGGCATGTGGATAATTTGCTTAATATGATAAAGCTCAAAATTTCGTAATGTAAATTGAGGAATACATTGAGCATTGAAATCTGAATTTATTATCAAACAGATTTACGAAAGGTTTTAGAAATGGTATTTCTTTACGCATGAAAATTAAATATCTGGTGCATGAAATATTAAATATTTATAGGAATAGTTTATTAAGATTAATTACACAAAAGCGAGGAGATTACGTAAGAAGCACACACAAACGCACCTACAAAAACAAAAATGAAAACATTTCACCAGTTTACAATCAATAATTGTACAAATTGATTTTCTTAAATTTAGTCGCGGACAAATTGTATTGCAAATGACTGCATCTGCAATCCGCAACTAGTTTTCATTTCATGCATTGAAAAATTTGAAACTCGCCTTGTTTTGAGTGGGATTATTACAATCACTTTGCTCGGATATTTAGGAAGAGTTCTCTTGTAGGTCATCTGTACTTTATTATAAAATGCAAATAGTTTTTCTTCTTTCTTAATCGACCAGACCCAGCCTTCATAGCGCGTTAGGCAGCCACTGCATTATTGTAACTAAGCGATGCTGGACTGTTTGATTCATTAGAATGTTAACTGGCCAAAGAAGGTAACTCAGAAATTCTGAAAATTTCCATATCCTTGTATCTGATTTTGCAATATTGTTAATTTATCTATATGTGTACATAATTATAGATAAGGATATACTGATGTTGTTTGCATGGTGTAGGACTTCATCTAAAATTTATCTAAATGGCTATAAAATTTTTGACACTAAAGCATTTCTTTAAACATTTGCAAATACAACTTGTTAATCTCCGATCGACTAAATAGCGTAATTTTAGCATGGCAAAATTAAGATATTTTAAGGTATGTCTAAAGATATTGGTGGATTACTTCAATATAATAAAATTTATTACGTAATACAGTATTCATTTATATCAAACAAGTAAGAATTTATGCATTAAATTATAAGGGCATGATTTAATTAATTTTTGGCTTTTTAAATTAAATATTAGTCTTTGGTCCCCAGATTGGTACTAAAAGTTATTTTCCAGAAAAATAGCGTTCAGAACTTGAACCGCACCGTAACTGGTACAGAGACATGCAAAACCTCATCAAGGTGCACGTAGCCAAACCAATCATGTAATATCCAAATATATAACAACTTTTCTTTAAATCAAGTTTGCGAGCTTAAAGTAAACACCAATCCCATTGTATTTAACCAGTCGTCGAACAGCATAACAAAACTACCGCCAGCTGCAACGCACTGACGCGTTTCGACCTTCCATGATCATCATCAGAGTAAGACGGCAAACTAACTATCGAGGATCAAACCGCATTGAATATATATGAAAATAAAATTTAGTTATGCGGCTCTCACCTCTAGCAGTCTCGCGTACATTGAACTTGACTGGAAATGTCTGCAAGATAACTACTATACCATACGATGATGCTCAGCGTCACTCTTTGCCTACTTTCCTAAGGCCAGAAATTGATTGAGAATGTTTGAACAGTGCGCATTTTGTTCCGACTCATGCAACACATCAACTACACCACTTAAGTCGCGTTCTGAATGCAAACTTTTTAAAGAGTTAAAGTGTTAGTACAGAATTTGTTCCTGTGTTAAATGTATAAATTATAAGTTGCATTATAAAAGCAAACAAAACTCTGATACTTTACTGGTTTCGTTTTTAATGAACAATCCGTAATATCAGATATAATTGCTGCTTCTTTGAATTGATCGCGAGAGCATTGCTTTCGAGTCATAAAATTCATACACTTTTTATTATTAAAGCGGCAAAATTCACGTATTTTTCAATATTTTGAAAAAAAATATTTAAGCAGTCTCTCGTCAGTATCAATTTGAGTTAATGCTGCAACTAGTCTGCCCAAATTCTGTAATTCTGATGTAGACAGTATGTCATGATATTGGATTAAATTTGACGGCTGACTTCGCTTTCATGTGTACGGTCGGCATAAACTAAACATTGCAAAATTCAGCAAATAAAAGTCGTCGAACTCATTGATTTTGACCGCAATAGGCAACCCACAATAATGGTCATAATTGCTGTGGCAGGGAATAGAACACGCTTGAATTTGGACCAGATTCATGCGAGACATCCTACATTCCACAAGAACTGCGTATAGCACATAAATTTTATTATCGATCTAACCATATGATATTTCTCAGTTATCCACTTAAATGGATCATCGTTGGAGCCACTTTTGATCTAGCGTTCCAACTAGTCAGCTGTAGATCTGTCAAATTAATGTAGACACTACGCAAAAAAAGGAAACTATTTGAAATCTTGGTAAAATGAAGTGAATTGATTACATATGGCTAAAAAAGCAAACATAGCAATAGATTTAACAATAATTGATTGCGCGGGTGGTGGTAACAATTCTTTAAATCAAGTTTGCGAGCTTGAAGTAAACACCAATCCCATTGTATTTAACCTCGAACAACATAACAAAACTACCGCCAGCTGCAACGCACTGATGCGTTTCGACCTTCCATGATCATCATCAGAGTACGACGGCAGTAGATTGTGCATTTAGAATAGTGTACCAAGTAAAAAATTAGTTCAAATAGGACCAGAAAATATACCAAATTTTCCATGAAAGAAATGAAAATTTGCATGTACACATGTGGTTCGTGCTTAATAGCGACTCATCAGTTGGGGTCTGTACCATGACCTACACATCCGCTTTATATTTGGTCCATAAATGTGGACAATTGGACGGTACAATTATCCATACGAATGGGTAATTAAGCAAGGTAAATATCTTAGCGATTTTTATTTGTTGAAGCATAACATGTTTTTCTGCTTAATTGATTCAATTTCAGTAAAAGTATTTTCCTGCGCTACACTTCTGTCCGTAAAATTTGTCACTGAATTTCGGGGTTGTTTAGGAATGTTACATTTCAGCGGGATTACTGTGAATTCTACGCTTTACTCCAACTTTAATCCAAGTATGTTTACGAGGGTGAAATGACTACAATTTTTCAATGAAATGTACGTCACGGATCTTCATTTAAATTACTCACTGAAGTGAGGATCGCAACACTAATCCCTTTATTCTCAAAAAGGCAATGTTACGACATCAACATTTTTATTCAGAGCACAGATTTATAATCATGCTAATCGAGAACTATTTTAACGCTAATCTCCTATCTGCGTGATTTGCCAAGCTGACAAAATTTTTTTCAAATCAGTCTGAGTTGCATAAATTCTTTTGCGCAGCATCCTTATAGCAGTGTCTATTTTATTAACTGCACCACCAACATTTTTCCTAAGTAGCCTTTTTCTCCGAGATATTTTAGTCTGCATAAATAAATTTCAAATCACCAGTTTCCCATTCCAGCTATTCAGTTACAATCGGTTTTAATTTGTGTAGCAGTTCTGATAAACGCTCTATTATTGACACTTGAATTTTTAGGTCAAATACGCCTTAATTTAAAAAAATGTAAGTCCTTTTAGCACTTCTTGTAGTATTGCATTTGCATACATGAATTTGGTGTCCCGTTAGCTTGAAAGTAGATTCGCTTTAATCAGGAATGCTTTTGAACCAAATGTAGATTCTTATCCACCTGTGTGCCACTCATCCTGCGATGACAGTATATTTCCCTGGAAAAGGCTCATAACGGATTTCATTAATTCACTATAAAAACTCGTCATTGGTGCAGCAGATTTCTATAAATTCAAGGTCCACCATTTCCATCCGAATCGGACTTATCAGAATATATGCCGATCGAAAATGCCGCAATGTAATTACTATCAAAATTTCTTCACCACTTGGTAAAATATTCTTCACTGTTCCGAAAAAAGGCGTAAAAAGTGCTAGATATCGTAAATAACTTAATGTACGGACACCAATTGCTACAGTTCACGCGAGTAGAAGGAAACCCAAATAGAATGTCACTAATAGCACTGAAAGATATGAACAGCCAATTTGCTTGAATGAGCCAGAGAAAATTCTGAATTAACTAACAAACTTCACTGATTTTAAATCTGGGTGATTCTGATGCTGAGAGGCAATAGTCGTATTAATGGAAAAAGCCACGGTTTTGCCGATTCCCACCAATGTTTGTTATAACCCCATTCTTAATTTAGGCTGATGAAGCGAATTTCGCCATAACTTCATCGTAGCAAAGATTTCAATCTAAAGTTTGGAACGAGATTTTATTTTGAATTGTCGACTAATCGTGGATTTGCTAGACTATAAATCATCAACTCTACGACCGATTTCAAACAATGATTTTGAAATTAATATTACTAATAGTTCATACTAAAGTTCATTCATCTATCTGCAATGCATCCTTTAGCCCAGATAGCCACAATCCTAAGGAAGTACTAATCTATTTTCGAGCTCAAATAACAAAAGCTATGAGTTACCAATGTTATATACCACATGAATACGACTAGTCAACGTTTTTGCGATTAAGAAGAGAACTTTACCTCCCAAAAATCTTAAGGCTGCTCAAGTTAAAATTTGTAGAAAATTTGAGAAAAAATTTGTATATCTTCCAAAAGTAGTTGGACATTCACATTTCACTCAGTTTCAAAGCCAACGATTATATAGAGCACACGGGGATTACCGTAAACTAATTTCAATTAAAAAACAGGTGCATATCTTTTTCCAACTATTAATAAATAGCTAGAAAAATTTAGTGTTGACAATAATTTTTCCGTGATTGATTTAAGCTAAGCCTGGCATTGCATCCAAATTGTCTTGGACTATATAGAAAAGACTGAGGATATTGCTTGATACCGTTTATTTAAGTATCTGCACATTCCATTTTGACTTAATTGCGCTACTTAGAATTTTCAGATATTTATAGATAGCATAATCCGCGATGACATCAATTACTTCACGTCATATATTTAACAAAAAGATTCATTGTCCGAATCTAGACCGGCATGCCGGTTTATCTTGTCAATGTAATTACCCATTCAGTATGTTAGTTCTTGACTTTTCGAAACAAATATAAACATTATGCAAACACCTTAGGGTAGGGAATGACTAAGCAGCAACTCTGTTATTTCTTGGTCGTCAAAAGACCATAAATTGCGTCGTCATTTAGAAAAATCGATAACAAATGTCAGTATGCTAACACAACCAGGCTTACAATGACGTTTTCTTCCCATAACTGATGTTTTACAATTTATGATTAGCGCCACATTGAAACAATAGATTTATTACTTTTGGTAGCCAGTAAGGTTTGACTAACGTATACTGCAACAGGTAGAATCTATATACGCTAATTTTTGTTTGCAACTTCCTGCTGTCTATGACACAATGTGCAATTTTTTTCGCTCTATAAGTGGTAGTATATCGGTTTTCGTCTAAAACCATGCACCTTAGTCAGTGTAATTCGGAACTCTACTTCGACGATTTAAAATTGCTCAGTATAGTAGTTCAGCTAAGCGTAGTTGTCTGTCTGGATAAATCAGTGTACGGTAGCGCAGGTACATAACGATCTGTCTGGCTGCTTCATCATCATTATCATGTTCATGTGTCTTGTTATATTTATTCAACATCTGATCTAATTTAAGTATTTTACTGCCTTTATTTTATAAATTTAGGTTACCCAAGTGGCCAGTAACACTAGAAACTATTTTGTTAATTTTCTGTCGCACTATCGATCTAGTGCATATGTAGGTGATTTATTTTAGACCTCCCACGCTACATGCATTGTAGTGTTTAACTTTGTTTGACTGCGTGAAATTCGGTATATATGCATATAGTTGTGAACTATTATTTTGATTAATTTAGTAATTAATTAGGTAATCTATGTAGCCATGACGGCGTAAAGATATAGCTGTATATAAATAATTTTGTTTTGTTTGTTTCATTGAACGTATGGCTCGAATTCCAAATTGTGTCTGTGTACCTTTCCTGAAAATTGCCATTTATTGTGAATTATCGTCGATAACAATTGAATGATGAGGCTATATATGTAAATAAGAGTTTGCATTCTTGTCTCTAAATCGTATAATTAAGGCTGTCCCATGTTTGCCATGACTCCTCATGGGGCAGTCGTTCTAGCCGGCTTTGGTTAACGGTATTAACGGTAAATGGTAAAGAGACTACAGAATATAAGTCATATTATGAAGACGAGACGATTGTTGGATGATGGAGCATTTTTGGTGTTTCAACAGACGTTGGTCATCATGCCAGGTTAGAATTAATCCACAGCCTTGACGTCATAGCGAAAAGAAAATTTATATCTTCCTCGTAAAGAGTAAACTAACTATATTTGCTGACACGCTTTCAAGGCCGTTAAACTCGCTAAAACTCCGACACATTTAAATGTCAACTTTATAACTTTCCCCATCTACTCTCCGAGAAGGACAATCCAGCGAGTCACGTAAGCAGAAATCTGTAGCTCGCCATTCAATTAATTTTGTATGCAGATTCTATGAGGTTTCATCAATATTCTACTAAAAGGATAGGCAGCCCAACAAATTCGTTTTCCCTATCAAACCCTTGAGGAAAATAATCGATTTCAAACTCCCCATTTCTCACTTAGTTACGAATGCGTCTAGCAGAATGATAACAGATCATTTCTGTGGTAAAAAGTTTAAACAGTACGAGTATACCACACACCAGAATAAAAGATCATCCGTAACAATTGTTTAAAGTTGAAATATTTCTCAACAACGACGTCAAGGCATGCCATTTATCACATCGACAAATTTGATCTTACTCGAGTTAATGTTTTTAGTTACCTTTTAACCATGATCGATAGATAAAGTCCGATGGCCTGCGGCATAAACTCTCGGTATCTTCATGTGAAGTCACGAATGATTTCATCTCTGCATAGACAGCATATTATGGATTTGCGAGTGAATTTACTACCGATATAAACACATGCATCACCTTTGATCTATTTGGTACGAGTTTGCGCTTCCTGAGATACATTTCACTCTAAACCATAGTCTAATACGCATAGCCGAAAATATTGTAGAAAGAATACAAATGGAACTTAAGTTTGCTGAATCGAAGCATTAAACTTAGTATTAGTTGCCTTGAGCTAACGTGTACAAGACTCGATTAATACCTCTGCGTCACACCTGTTGTATGGCATGACCTTATACCTGCTTAATCAACTCAAAAGTTTATCAACTTCCCAGGGCAACACATAAGTTAAAGCTTCTTGTCATTCGACTTTATTTTAATAATGTATCAGCTCAGCAGCCGAGATGCTTCACATGTTGATTCTTCGTCCATCTACGCCTCCGTAGCTGCGGGGAGGTACTTCGCCGAAACAGCGCTGCTTTAGTATCGCTATAGCATATGTTTTGCAGCCCGTATCAGTATTTCCTTCGAAAATAAAAGTGTTCATTGTCTTGCAATGTGCAACAGATGCATAGGTAAATATGAACAAGTCGAAATCATTTTTTTAACCCATTACATGTGTTTCAGGCTCCTCATACCCACAAGATTACACAATTTGGAACGTTTCTTTGTAATGCGAAATCGATCAATAATTTTATTTTACATTAAAAATATATTTTTATAAAAAACTCGGTTTATCTTTACCGCACGCCACTTGTGCTTAATTTCACTTCATACACGTGATAAGCTCAGGTGAGTCGAAATGACGTATGTTCCAGATCCTAACCTGTCTAACTTGCATTGGCCAGCTGTATGTAGCTTATAATTTTGAAGCGATAATGAAGGGTTCATTTGTATTATACCCTTCAGGTAACATTAATTTGAATGAACATTATTTTATTTTGAACATTTGCTTATTTTTATATTTTATTGTTTTTTCATGGTGCGGTCGGACCGTATGATCCACGTTGGAGTTTACATTTAGATTTTGCGATCGGACGAGCTAATTAGAGCTAACGACTTTTGCAGTAAAAATGCTACCGTTGACATCATATCATAATCAGATCGATATTGATGATTTCAATAGATCGACGTTGTCAAAAACTGTTCAATAAAAAACAATTTGCTCCTGCACAGGCCTTACTAATTACCTTTCCTAGCCCCACGCAAATTGCGCTTAGATACGTTTGCTCTTTTCTGAATATTTTGAAGATCTATATGTTGTGCAATTTTTATATGGACTAATTTTTTCTTTAAACAAAATCAATTTTTTGTTATTTAAGAAAAAAATCAATTAATAAGATGAAGCAAAAGCGCTACTCTACAATATTATGTTTTTTTTAAAAATTGTGTCAACAAATAAGTATTTTCTTTATTTAAGAATAAGTATCCTATCAGCAGTTTTGTTAAATATGCCAAAATAATTTCTACACCAATTTCACTAGCTACCTACTTTGATATTTTTACATGTCTCTCGAATGCCATGGACCACAGAGTCGAGTATAAAATCGCTTAATTGACCTTAACAAATTCGCACTCATTCAAATTGATCGAGGTTGTCCAGGAACCAACAACTAAAATCTCGAATAGCTTATGGCAACCCACCTTGTAAATTCATGATTTGCTTCATGCGGTATGATCGACCACTACGACTTACATTTTGTGTGGCAATACCCAAAGGTTATATGGCATCATGTTATTGCTGAAGCAGCCAAAGAGTATGCTCCAATACAATACTTTGTTGTCGTTAATCTATTGGAAGGTAATCAATCAGTTGCGTAACTGGGTTTAAACTGTACCATGCAATACTTATTAAAAGTCTCCATGGTTTGTGAAAGTTTCGCAGTCAGTATCACGCCATCTACCAATGAGATTGAAGTATAGCGACAGACGGTATTTTTTGTTATGTTGTTCGACGACTGGTTAAATACAATAGGATTGGTGTTTACTTCAAGCTCGCAAACTTGATTTATAAAATTGTTACCACCGCCCGCGCAATCAATTATTGTTTAATTGAAGTATATAGTTGCAATATTATTGGCCCATAGGCCAGAACATTTACACGCTTCGCATCGTCTATATAAACGCAATGCACTGCTTGAAAATCGTATTATCTTTTAACCATGTACTGACCGAGTTAGCATATAAAACGGTGTCGCTTAGGTTATTAAGCCGATCTTCCTGTTTGTCGGTACTGGCATTTCTTTTTACTGCCGCTTATTTTATCCGCATGAATTTAAAGCGTATAACATAGTAAGCGCCACATCCTGAGGTTCATTCTAATCTGTGATCCACATTAAATCAACTCAACTAGGGTGCCTTGAAAAGGCTTTCACCAGACGCCATCGCGGTCAAAAAGGCATGACAAACAACTAATCTGTCAGGAACTCCAGACATCCGTATCTGCTCGGGTACTTTCTTGATTCATGGGTTTGGCCACTAAATGTTGATACTGCCCCATTTATGACCAACTTATTTCCTTTTTTCCTGTTTTCCCTAAACGTAACGTCTCACAGATCATGTTTGTGTGTTAGTACCTAAAGAATTTTGTTGCTGTTATTTATACTTATATTGTCGGCTAAATTTAACGTGTAAATTTTTCACAAACGCCTAATAATTATTGAGGTGGGATTGCAGACGCAGTTTAAAGTTCATAATAGACTTTTCGTGGTATGGATCCTCCCGTGTATCGTCTTTCATATTGAGTTCCAGCTATTCATCCTGGATCTGTTATTACAAGACAAACTAAATGCCACCCAGAGAAGAGATATTCTGTTTTATTAATTTGCCAAACTTTTATTGCGTGTATGTTGCCAGAATAAAATACACATTATACATGTTAGAAATTGCCATTTTTCCATTGCGTGTAATGTGTCGATATGGTGGTGCTTGAGAATATTTGCATAGCTATGAACCAAATGCACCCGGGTTCAAATCCGTGCTGCGAAAATACTGGCAACTATGGATTAGCCTCAAGTAGGGACAAAAAATTCTAGTTGATGAAATAAATTTTCTATCGATTTTCATGTTTAGTTTATACCGAGACCATGTACATCAAATGCGCGAGCATTTAGATTGGAGCCATACAACGATATTAAGATCTAGCAATATAGTCCAGATAAGTCTTTGCTAGACAGACGCAATGACACTTGAGTACTTAATATTTAAACGATGAAATATGGCAGGATGTGGTTATATAGTTAAGGTTTTTATACGCCCAATAATCCATAGTATGTAACTTATTTATCGGACACCTCTAAGGAATAGCTGGAATTGCTGACGATGGGTAGTGATTCCGAGAGCGTTTGGTTTAGACAAATGTGTCTCTACTTGTCTTGTTTGATCCTTATTGTGCATTTTAGAATTGAGGAAGTCAGCGATTGATCTTCGGAGCAAATGAATGGACGAAATTCAACTTATTCACCATGCCAAAAGACCGTGCATTGCGTTCAATTTTCATTGACATAAAACACTATTTTGTCCATATTTTCGTTATGTGGATCCTTTTGGTGATTACATTTGCCCAAAGGATTCAACCAGACAGAATGCATTTTCCACTGCTTGACAAGGAGCATTACAGCAGATATATTGGTACTATTTTTAGATTCATGACAGGATTTGATTTAATTTATATCATTAACATCTGAACATTGTGCAAGATATAAGCTTAACAATGCGAAAGATGTTAAATAGAACTTATCTTCTGAACGTCTTTCATTCTAATTACGGATAATTACGAATGTAGACTGATCTGCTGCAATGTTAGATCGAACCCGTAAGCATTACACTCTTTTTTAAGTAACCCCAAGGCTGCGCAACGAATGCCTTGAACTGCTTACAATTTCTAGTCTATAAACAACACATGTTCTTTTGTCAATCATTATTTCTGGTTAATTCCTGTGGATATCCCGTTCAACCGTAAGTTACAGCTCATTAACCACTTCATTTCAAAGTTATACAGACACCTTGTGATATTCAGACGTGCTTCAGAATAAACTATTGTGAAGGAATATTGATTAAGTGAGGTTTTACACGCGACAGGACACGTAGAAAGTAGCTTAGCTTTGTTATTCAGAAACACTTGTGTAGATCCGCGAATTTTGGAGGGAGCGGACTTTTTAAAGGTCTTTCGAAATTTATATCCAACACATCTGGAAGAACAAACACATTCACGGAAAGACAGCTGTATTTGTGGATTAAAAACTCAGTTTCAACGGCAGAATTTAATTTGATGAAATCATCGTCTGTATGTTTCAAATTTTCAGGATATAGCGAGGCAGCTCATATTGTTGACTACCTCCGTCCATAATGGCATAGCAACCAGATTTACCGCGCATGGGAACCGAGCTGGTGCCCAATATTACGATGACATGCAACACAGCAAAACTACCGCCAGTCGCACGCACTGTGACTGGCGGGGTTTCAGCTGTTGTTTGACGACTTGGTAAATACAATGGGATTGGTGTTTACTTCAAGCACAAAAACTTGATTTAAAGAATTGTTACCATCACCCGCGCAATCAATTTTTTTAACTAGCTTTACTACATTCGGGGTCGTGATCAGTTCGTACACTATCATGCAAATCACATCCTATGCTCCGAAATCTGCAAATTGCACACAATCCGCACTATTACTTTATTATGCGCATTTTGCCTAGACTTTTATTTAGGTGGGGCAGGTACATATCAGTTTTTCTCTGACCGATCCAATTATCCAGACACGATCTGTTATTTTAAGGCTGAAACCTAGCTAGATACGAAGATGATATTGATTTATATTATTTCAAGTATAAACTAACTATGTTAGCCGTAAGCAAATCAATAGCCCTTTTTTCTTTTGAAGGTGTATTCCTCAGTAGATATCCGAATTTCCCTGGCAGCAAATCAAACCTAATGGTATTTGCTTCAGATTCGAGCAACGTACTCAAAGCACCACAACAGCTAAATGCCTACATAGGAGCAAAACGGTTTTTGTAGATAAATTGCATTTAAATTTTGTATCTACTTTATTCGATTAAATTCTGCCGATGTTATATATATATATATATATATATATATATATATATATATATATATATATATATATATATATATACATAATGCCTGACACGGGTCAATAACTCTAGATTTAACGTTTTTAACGCCTGGTAGTATTAGGTTCGGCTCGTAAGTCTTTTATTTAAATGAATATGTTTAGGGTTTTTATTAATGTTTTCCCATTATGTATTTTAATTTGGGATGAACCAATAAATTTGACAGATAAAATCATTATGTTGAGCGTACAGAAATAGAAGCCTTTAATATTATTGGTGAATTTATTTCAGACGGAATTGTTAAATGCGTAATACAAGACAATGGCTTCTATCATCATTGCATTGCTGGGTAAATGACAGAAAATATTTTTTTAATTATATTGGTTTTAAATAAATCATAATTTCGAATGAAACTTTACCTAATTGTAGGAGTGTAAATGTGAGCCATCAAACGAACAAAAATTTTGAAGATTATATATACTTTATCAGAGTGAAATCAACAATGCAATAAAGAATTAGAAAATGACAAGTTGGTAACGTTTGAAGTATGCTACTAGGTGTTATATGACATTAAGTTGGGAAATCACTATTTTATTACACGAAATCTTATCCATGCTTTACAAAATTCATGAAGGTCCAATCAGATTCGATAAAAATTTTCAAATTATCGCACTTGAAGAATAATCTACAATAATAATACTAATAAAAACAACAAAAAAATCATTGGGAAGCAAGCACTGTAACAACTGGAACAACAATAATAATACTAATACTAGTAATAACTTTTTTTAAATTATAATATTAATTTAAAATGTATTAATTATAATTATAAGATTATTATTATTACATATTATTTGCTTAAAGGCAAAACAAGATAAAAAATGTAAACATAGCGAGCGAAAATAGGAACAATCACTTGTGTCACTCCAGTTCAAGCTCAATGAGCTTTTGACCTTAGAGGGTGGATTTATTTAATATATTATTATTATTATACATATTATTATTATTATTATTAATACACACATGGCAATAATAATAATAATAATAATAATAATTACAATAATAATAATAATAATAATAATAATAATAATAATAATAATAATAATAATAATAATGGAAATAAGTGTTCATTTCTATGGTAGCCTTTAGATTTGTAAAATTAAATCATGCATGGAAATTAAATTATGCATGGAAAGATTACTACGAATTCAATTAAAGCTCGGAATCCGAAAGATTTATTTTAATGGTGTTAAAAAAACAATAAAATCAAAAAAGTAAATTGAATTAAACAGATTAGTTAAACTAAATGTGACAGACAATTTAATTTTCGAAAATGTTCTTTTATGAACTTATAATATTCATTACAATTGCTTGTTATGTCACTAATTGTTTAGGAATAGCTTAATTTTGTATAATTCATTTTTTCATGTGTTTTACTCACTAATGTAACATATCGTCCAAATTCTAATTTCGTTTTCCAATTTCATTTGAGTCAACATTTTTTAGCATTATATCTGTTTCAAATGTCAAATTATAGTAATGAGAACAGAATAAAGAGCATAAAAATTCCCTAATATGATGTAATTTAACACCAGAAATCTCATAACCAGACTAGGTTTGTCAAACTTTGCAGACGTGAACGCCTACGTACGTAGAGGAGAGATTGGAACATCGTAGGCGATATTAAGTTCAACAAAATACTTTCATATAACAATTTTTCTTCATGAATTAATTTTACAAATTTAATAGAATTACCAAACGCCTTTTATTAGGCTGTGACGTAAAATAGACGTCCATTTTAAGAACTGGCGCATTGTCATACCTATGAATCTTTAAGTGAAGAGCATTCGGTAGTGTAGGCGAAGAGCGAAGATTTTATCGATGTCACTTAAGGTAATTTCACCTGGCTTGGTTAGAAACGCTTCATGTGACTGGGAGTTCGTTGGAAAACATTTTAGCGGATGAGAATATTCATGTTATGTAAGTCAAACTAGCAAACATCACATATACAACTCTTATAATTCCCAGAGAAATTAGCATTCATTATTTATGTCTTAAAACGGAATAAAGTGAATATGAAATTAAGAGGAAATACTTAACCACACAATTGTTGTATTTCCAGTCTGAGATTGATAAATTAGTTTAGTTTATATTTATCAATCTGAACCTCAAGGATCGATTATAAGCCGAACTCTAATAAAATCCATTTGCGTCTCTCGCAAAACTGTCAGGAGTCTTGCAATACCTTTCAAATAAATAAATGATACAAGGTTAGAAATGAACAAAATTAAAGCTTCCGTTCAGACTTACCGATTTCCACACGAATCACTGTCTCGTGAGCCGCCGAAAAATGAGGCCTTTTGTCTTTGTCGTCTGTTTTTAAACCAATTGCAGATCTGTGTCATTGTGAGTCCTGTCGCTTCTGCTAATTGGCGCTTTTCACTCAAAGTTGGATAACTGTTGCGCAGGTACCAATCACGTAAAAGATTTCGCGCTTTCGACTGTTCATTTTGTGTTTTTAAGTGCAGCATGTTTTGGTAAGTTAAAAAAGCTTCCACTCAAAATGCATTTGGACCGGTTCTTTTATTTTAAATACTTAAAATTCAGAATAAATCGAAGCTAATAGCATAGCTGCAGTACTATAAAAACGTGTTCATATATTCTACAAAAAAAATGAAAATTGTTAAGTATTTCTTTAAAACAAATTTTTGAGCACAACAGCAAACTGTCCAAAAACGATGCAGTTAGATACTGTTTGTTGCGGAGAACTAATATGCATAAAATTATGTATTAGGTGTTGCGCATCTAGTAACAAAGTAGTTCAATTATGACCAGAAGGATAAACCAAAGAAAGCATGAACGGAAAGTATAATCTCATGCACATTTGTTTCGTGCTTACTGGCGATTCAGTAGAAGCCGGTATTGCGCACTTTACCAACTATATATTTGGGTGATGAATGTGGGAAAATAAGACGGTAAACTTCCTAGACAAATGTGTAAACCTGCAGAAGTGAAGCCAACATCATATAAAAGTCTTGATAATACGACTTCGATGCTAACTCACTCTATAATATATATATATATATATATATATATATATATATATATATATATATATATATATATATATACCGAACAGTATTGTGCTCCAACCAGTGGCAGAGCAAAGAAATTGTACCGTCAGTCCCGCATACTGGTTCGTTTCGACTATTTATGATTTGCATCAGATTGTGACGGGAACCTGTCGAACAAGAACCAAATCGCAGTTTAATAAAAATTCAGGTACGCAGATCTCACCAAAATCAGTTCTACATAAAGACACCTTAACTGTAAATGTCGACTTTAAAATATTTATGAGATTTCAAACATAACATTTTGCAGCTTTTGCTACACTGAAGTAATTTGCACAATCAAACAATCATTGATTGCCCGAGTGGTGTTAACAAATTTTTAAATTAAATTTGCCAACGTGAGACATAAATAAATTCATAAATACCCACCATAGTCATTGCGAAGCAATGTTGGACAGTTAAATATTTCGATCATCCTCATTTCTTGACAAAAGACTGAACGATTTTTGAAGGTAGTGCCAAATCGTACTCATGAGTCTCTAGTCAGCTCGAAACGCGTATGTACATAAGATTATTCCTTTCGTTCATGCTGACTTTGGTATAACTTTCGGATCCTAATTGAACTAATTCGTTACTAGGTACACAACAGATAATACATAACAGCTAATTTCTATCCGCTTTTTAAATCAACTGTCATGACCATGCTGCTTTATATTCACCCCTCGTAACCTGCTTGAGTGCATTGTTTCACTCAGGTACCAGCGATGATATTCATTGCATGGGGCTTCATACATTTCTGATGTGTCTAAGTGTTTAATTTTCTTCATAGACAGAGAAGATTACTTAGTACGTTCTGACACTATTTAAAACTGTTCACTTTTGTCTGTTAATGCTATTGGTTTTCATTTTGTTATTTCCGTATATTCCTGTAATATACTGGCCTTCCGATCGTCCTTAGATCTGTCCGGTTTGACGTGTTTTAAATTCGAGGTAAATCTACTTACGGCGTTCTGCATTGTTTATATATATATATATATATATATATATATATATATATATATATATATATGCAATTGCCTATTACATAGTGCATATCTGTTGACAAATAGAATAAAATAAGATCAGAACAATGATAAAAATTCAGCATGAATAAAATGTGCAATCCTTCATTCATATTATCTTACGAGGGTAGCCATTAGCACTACATATTTTTAGAAGTCTGCTCAATTCATAATGCCTACGTTTTACATTATCAGTACTTAGGCTTATTATTATTATCGATTTTAGTATTTATTTACGTTTGACACGGATAAATTGACCTAAATTAAAAAAATATTTTTTCTTTGAATAAATAATGTTTGGCCAATGGGTAAATTGTCATTTATTTATGAAGTTCTTTAGTTTATGAAAATTAAATAAAAGGCGAGAAAATGTTGATCATCATCATAACCGTCGTTTTATTTTCTCGTAAATATATTGAGAGGTCAATAAGTAAATGTAGAAAACACTCAAATGATTCAGGTAGGTGGGGATTCCCATCATGGTTCGCCAACCTTTATAAAGATTTTAATATTAACACGCAATATTTTAGATCATATGTACTGGTTGATGTGAAGTGTCAAGAGTTACCATTTCTCAAAGCAACCTCAAAAGCATAATGTTATCCAGAATTATTCATTGAAGCAAATATAAGGCGTAACCAAAAACAAAAAGCAGTTAAGCTGTACTGAACCCAAGGACCGAACATCAAAATAAATAAAACTAATACAAAATTTATGTATATTTTGCACAAAACACTCTTACTCAGTGTGAATGTGATGCTCAATTGTGTAAAATATAATGGGTCAAATGTTTATATCAAGATCGCAACCTTTTAATGAATGAATTAAAATCACTTTTAGTGATCGTTTGTGTGTTGTGTGTTTATCCGTTTGAGGTTTTCTTATTTTGTTGTTACTTAATGTGAATTTGCAATCGAGCTTAATCTCAACATCATTATCTACGTTTTCTATATCATGTAGAGAATATTTCAGTCAATTTAAAAAAAGTTAATTGAAACTTCTTCGTAATAAATTAATGCTTACATAAGGCAAAAATTTCTTGATTGACATTATTAAAATACAGGGGAGATGAAAATTAAAATCTGTACACGAAAAATAATATTATCCAACATTCATTCGATAAGATGTACGTCCAAGTATATAAATGTTCCTATTAATACCACTTCCACATGTAGTGTGTTGTCTGTTCAATAATGACAGATTAGAAATTGTTATTTGGAACTTTGAGTGTAAAAGGATGCCATATGAGCTCCACCTAAATGAAAAAGATTTACCAAGTTACATTAGTTAATATTCAACTGAAAATTGTGCATAGCACGCAGCTGGGTGGCTCAATAGTGAGAGTATCAGATTCCGAAGCCGACATGCTCTGATTCGAGCCCTGTCCGCGGAAAATCCTGGCCAGTATATGATGAGTTTCCATTAAGGACGAAACCGGTCTACTGGATGAATTGCATTTTTCACATTATATATTACTCAATTTATACTGACATAATGGGTCACATGTGTATATCAACACAGCAACCTTGATTAAAGTAATAAATGAGTAAAGTTTCTTTGTGTTTGTTTTTTTGTGCAGTATGTGCATCTGTCTGAATTTTTGCTTATGTTTTGTTGGCATTTAGTGTGAATATCCAATCTAGGATAATCTCCAAATCATTCTCTATGTTTTCTATATAATGTAGCAGATATTTCAGTCAAGTTTTAAAAATGTGATTGAAAAGTTTTCTTAATAAATTAATGCTTCAATAAGAAAAGTATTTTCTGGTTGACATTGCTAAAATACAATGGATCAGAATGAAAAACATTATACACTAAGAATGTTATTATTCAAAATTCATTTGACAAGATTCTATACCTGTATTATTGAAAGATTAACAATTCAATCACTATATAATTAGAAGAACATTGGTTGCGCGGGTGGTGATAACAATTATTATAATCAAGTTTGCGATCTTGATATAAGCACCTGACCCATTAATTACTTACATATGCCAGTATAAACTAAGAATTGTATAGTGTAGAAAAGGGAATTCATCCAGTAGACCAGTTTCGTCTTTATTGGGAACTCATCACGTACTGGCCAGAATTTGCCGTGGACAGGTTCGAGCCATGTTCGCTCATATGTTGCTCTAAAATATTGAATGAATGTGTATTTTGCTGAATTCTGCTAGGATTTTGAAGATAATTGCAACAATGTGGTAGAAAACTGAAATTCCGGACAAGTTTTATAGTCATTCTACATTTTAAGATATAATATATTAATTTAAAAATCTGTCTGCTAACTGCAATCTGGGAAAAACGGAATGTATTTTGATGCTTCCTAAACAATTGCTCACCTTAAAGCAATAGATTATATTGTCTCCATCCCAGATAGTTCGTGGCGGGGGAAACTTTTTCCGTATACGGTACTTGTCAACAGGACCAAGAATTCTATCCTTTTGCACTTCAGCCAAACGATAATGCGCCTGCTGCCACAATTCTTGCAGCTGAGCGTGATTCTTCGGTGAAAATGCAAAACCCTCAATAATGCGAAACACCTCAAAGTAGCGACCTTGTGTGAACGAGACTAGAATAGCTGACTTAGCAACACTCTCCTCGACACTGGTGAGACGATGCCGTACCTGCGTCTGTAACTGGTTGTCATCTGATGGATAGTTAACAATGAACCAAAATGAGTTAAAGTGTTATTATGAATATTACACGTGTACGTTGTGAAAGAACGGTCATTTGTGTAAGGAAAGAAGCTAACTAATGTGACAATTAATGACTTCAATAGTCGACTGTATCGAAAAATCGATAGCAGATTTCAGATAGCCTTATCAGCATAAGATTGAGAAGCAGGATTTATAGTTAGCTACAGTTTTGCAAAGCTGGGATAAGTACTCAATACTCAAAAGTGATTTGGATTTTGGTATCAAGTTAAAATTTCCTATATGTGTGTTACTCTAAGAGTGCAGATCATTGCTATTAGCTTGACAACTGAAATTATTCCAAAATACTTGAATCAACGACGTTGTTTGTCGGATTCTGACGCTGAAGCCTCGAATCAAGCGATAGCTAATTCATCAGGAATCAAACCAAGTATTTCTTAACTTAACGAGCGACTGATTATTCGTAATAAAATCGTCATCTTTAGAAATTTGCTATTTGTGCATCGATACTTTTTTAATCGTACGTCCGCATTTGAGCAAGGCAATTCGTCAATACAAGAGAACTTCTCAAAATTCTACAAATGAACAACTTTTTATATTTAAATTCTAAAGTTAATAAATAGAAAAATGTAAACACAGAGAGAGTATGAAATAAGATAAAAACCAATCAATTATGTGCATCCACTCTAAGCCATGCTCAATGCCAGAAAATGCTTCTTCTGCTTGCATAAATCCAGCTGCAATTTGTTTATCCATAAAGCTTCGTATGTAGATAACTTATTTCTGTTATAAAATCTAGTAATTATCTTAAATGCTACGTCTGTAAAACATACGTGTGAGGTTTCAACGATGTGTTGTGCAATTGCAAACGTTTACTCACCAGTTAATTTAATACAGGCGTTTAGGTTGTCACGTTCTCTCATTCCAGTAATTAACAACCTTGTCGATCGGCCTACGTAAGTTGATCGACAACTTGCGCAAGTATATTGGTAAATAATATTTGTTGTCGACATTAACGGCTATTTCTCTTTAATTGCTGGTAAAGGCAAGCGTGTTACCTTAAAATGCCCTCGTAGTTTAACTGCCTTAAATGTGCGTGTTAATGCCGATTCAACTATCTTTTTGTGCTATTCTGGAAACTGTGTCCCTCTTAAATGTGATTTTCAAGTAATATGCTTTCTTTTATGGTCAGAAATACGCCTGCCTTCTCATTTTAATAATTGACTCAATTAATTGTCTGGGGTGGCCATTAGATATTGAATCGTTTATGGCTTTATATTATTATCTGCATTTATTATTCCTGTCAATGTTGATAATTTATGCTAAGTCACGAAAATGCTGCAATGCAAATACTGTTCAGACCAGATTGGTTTATCGTAAATTGTTCTATTTAAATTACCCTTGGTATGTTTCTTTAGTATTACATATATAAGAAAGGCAGACAATTATCTATCTTATGATCTGACATGAAGCCGATATTCTTATGCGCATTTTGGATAATTCGAAACAGTGTTCGTGATTGAGACCTGTTTATAGGGATAAAGAAATATCGTCGACGTACCGTATGTGTTGAGTCCATTTACGTATGTCACTCCGTAATTATATATTTTCTAGATGGCATAGAAAAATCTCAGCCAACGCTAATGACAGGGGATTCCCAGTGCCACACCATCAGACTCTATATAGATGTTTCCATTAAAACGAAACTGTACATCTTTCGTGCATAATAAGATAAGCATAGGTAGATTGTTACATGGCATTGGAGATGGTAATATGTATTTTTCTACCACTTGGACAATAATGTCAATGGGTTTCTCAATTGGAAAGAGATGTTCATTTGTAGATAATTGAGAAGAATATGAGAAAGAAATGGTTCTCGTATTTGATAAAATTTCTTTTTTTACTTTTTTCGCATGGAAATGTTACTATTAATTTCAAAAGTATTTAAGCGAAAGAAATAATATCATCTGGTTTAATTAAGAGGCAATTTAGCTGATTCGTTTGTTTGTCAGTTGTAAATGAAATTGTTAGAAATATCGAAAGGTAGTCTTGCATTTACTTGAAAGGTCTGTTGTAATATCATAGTTGAAGTTGCCTTCATTCTTCACGTATAAAATGTAAGTAACCGTGTCCATATTTTCGTGATTGCTAAGAAAAAGATTATGCTAAATTATATATTAAGCTTTGCAAATCTAGTAGCAAAATAGTTTAAAAAGAACCAGAAGTATATGCTAAGACTAGCAGGAACCAATCGTGTATTCTCATTTAAATATACGCTCAAAGCCTACTGGCGACTCACCAGCAGGAGCTCGTATTTCACTTCAACTCCACTATATATTTGGTCGTCCAAAAGCCTCAAACATTTTGACCAAAAATAAAGACATTTTTCTACATAGGGTTGGCTCTTAATGTTGAGTAAGCTCGAAAGTCATTTTTACATGAGAATATGCTCTTTGTTCTGTTGTTTTCAGCATATCTTTCTAATTCTTTTTTAACAAGTTTTTCACTTTGCACAAAAACCCAAAATGAATCGCATTGTCCGCATAAATTATGCTCAAAACATTATTGCGTTAGCTTAATTTAAAAGCACAGAAAACCTGGAAAAAACTACTGAGATATACAACAATGGAAAAAGAAAAATCGATAAAACGCAAAAGCCGTTCAATCTGTGCACTGATTTCGTCCTAACTGGAATCATTTTAAATTTTGTCCATAATTTGGCACAGACGGGACTCGACTCGAAGCACAATTTTGCTCCCGAGTTGAGGACTCTCTCTTCTGCGCCTCCAGTCTCATTTACTACGTGCATTTTTAAGTTGTTACCGACTTATATATATGTGAGTACCGCATATCTAGTTTTTTTCACATATATGCATTGCGGTTTGATCGTCAATAGTCAATTTTTTGCAATGCTCTGTGTATAATCATTGATGGTCGAAACGCGTCAGTACTTGTTACTGACGATAGCTATGCAATGTTGAGCAACTGTGCTTAAAATCAAGTTTGCGAGCTTAAAGTAAACACCAACCCAATTGTATTTAACCAGTCGCCGAACAACATAACAATACCAACGCCATTCACAACGCACTTATAGAGTTCAACGGCAAATTGACTATCGAGGAACAAACCACATTAAATATATATTTAAATCAAATTTAGATATGCGGCTCGCACCTCTAACAGTGTTGCGTACATTGAACTTGACTGGAAATGTTCGACGACTGGTTAAATACAATTGGGTTGGTGTTTACTTCAAGCTTGCAAACTTGATTTAAAGCATTGTTACCACCTCCCGCGCAATCAATTATTGTTTAAATGTTGGGCAACTGGTTGATTTCAATAGTATTGGTGTCTATGACAAGCTCGCAGCTCTGTCATCACAGTGCCTGCAATTTTTGATTGTTCAATATCGACCACGTTCTTAATCATTCACAAAGCAATTTGCATCAACTAACAGAAACCCTTTACATATTCATGTTTATGTGAAACTAATATATATATATATATATATATATATATATGTAAAATATTTTGTTATATATTTCTGTACCAAATCAAATGTTATGCAACTTAGGATGAAAATGATATGCCTTAGCCAGCTTGAACATTTTTTAATCATTCTTCACTCTACCAGATTTATTATATTTCAACCGCGGGAAAAATTTACTTACGACATCCAGTAACGTTGCATATATTAACTAAAAAGTAAACACATAATTACTGTAGATTACACGAAGAATGCTTAATTAAGTTTTCCAATTTGTTACAAACATTAGTCCAAGGCTTCTAATTTCTATTGATTTGAAGATAAACTATGTCGTCTTAAACACATGAATTGACTAGAAATTAAGAAGGATATTCGAGTATGTTTTTTAATTAGTTTGACATCCAGAAATGGTGATTTATCACGAGATTCATTTTAAATCTTAAATAGGAGTTTTCTCAATTTATTATTTAGTTTTAAGAAATTTACATAAGCATACTCACTATAATTTCAAATATCTAATATGTCACCCAAGAATCGAATATTCAGATTTAAATTTCGACAAATGAATATTTTTCCCTGTGTAATGCATAAAGACATTTATTATCATAACTGACAATGGTTGCCCCATTGGTACACCTCTAAATTGCCTATAAATTTCGTTCCTGAATACAAAATTAGAAGCCATGTATTTGTTCGTCATCTTCATAATATGTGTCGTCGAAATTTTAATTCCTTCTCTTATTAACCGACGAACAAACGGGGAATGCCGAAAACAGTCCAGGTCTTTGTATATTGCTACATTGATGTACACTACTACCAAATCTAATCTTAAGAAATTATAGTTCACATTAAATTCACATTTATCGACGATCTAAACTAAATGGCACGAATTAATTTATGTATGATCAAAGATGTACGAGGATTTTATTATTTTATGAAAAGAATTTATTCTTCAACACCATTGTGTAATTAAACTAGTATTGATGGTGCGGGTGATGATAACAATTATTTAAAACAAAGTTGCGAATTTGATACAAGAACCCATCACATTAAATACAGACAGTTAGAGTATAAACTAAGAATTGTATAGTGTACAAAATATAGAGTAATTCAGTGTTTAGAGTGAGATATTTCGAAGCAGATGTGCCAAAGTTCGAGCTCTTTGTGCTGAATATTCTGAACATTACTTGAAGAGATCCTAATAAGAATGAAATCAGTCTACCTGATTATCACAATTTGTCGCAATAGATCAACTATATTGAATAGAGAATCTATTGAAATGACAGGAATGAAACAGCGGTGGCAATATTGCTAGGCTCTAATTAGAAATTAGCATTGATTAATCGTGTTAAGCAATAACTGCATAAATCAGATTGTGAAAACAGCTCTAGAAAATTATTACTACGTTTGTATCAAAATAGATTTTGTGTCACTTTATGCCATGTTAGTTGGTTTATAGTTGGCTGCAACAAATAATATAAAATTATTAAATCTATGCGGAAATATCCAATGATCAATAATTATTTTAATACAAAATCACAAAAGAATTTATGGAATATATGCCAGACTCATTTTTTATTTAACTAAAATGCTAATTAATATTAATTAAATTATTCAAAACCGAGAGCTTGGAAATTTTAAAAAAAGCGTAAACAAATATGTAAAAACTTAGTATTTTTTAAATAATTGTAATGAATATATGAAATTTCCTGTTACGAGCGAAACCATATTTTTATATTTAAAATTGTAATCGTATGAACGTAAGACCTACCTGCGGTCGAATGAGGTACAGACCCAATCGTTGTATTTAGTGATTGTTTAACGTTAGAACGACCAATCTGAATAAATGCTTGAAGACCCGGCGGTACCAATCGAGGACACATATTGTCTACTTTTTTGAGAAACTCTTCTAATCCAACAATGTCGCCTTTCTTCTCAAGTTCCTCACAAACATAACTTATCTCATGAGCACTTATTCGTTGGAACACTTCGAGGGGACAATTAAGGCGAAATCTGCTGTCCGAATTTGTACCACATGAAAGCAACATCAATTTATCATCTTTTGCAGAATTTAAATCCGCTTGGCAACACCGTACTGAAGCACCGATTAATTTCTGGTTCATTCTCGCAGTGCACTCACTCGGCATGTTAAGGTGAACTACTTCGCCTATGCTCAGGTTGTCTGTTAAAGGATTCATCTCTAACCCTGTTTGATTGGAAGTATCAATGTTAGTTTGATTATTCTGAGACAACGAATCGTGCAATTCAGAATTTATTATTTCATTATCTCTGCGTTGTCGCGCTTTATTTGTACCTTCGTCAATAGTTCGCTGATAGCCATGTTCATCCTCGGTAGAAGACTGGTCTTCGCTAGAAAACGGTCCAAAAATTGCACTTGCCCTATTTGTTGTTGATATTGTATTATTGAAGTTTTGAAGATTTTGAGCTACTGTTTCTTTAACAGAGGACTGAGCATTGTCATGTTTGTCATTTGCGGTGGTGCAAATTTGCTGCGAATCGTGACACTTCCGCTGTAAGTATGGTTGGTTCTCTTGTTGATAACTGGAAAATGATTCGTAACCAGAACAAGAATTCGAACTTGAAATAGTGAATGCATTTAATTCACTATGAACTTTGAATTCGGGTTCCAAATTAATAGTGGATTGCTGGCCACAGGCGACTGGAGTATACATATCGTTGTTTGTAGAAACGTCAAACGCCTCAAAGCAGTCTGCTCCTCTATTTACGACTTCATTAGGTGGATTTGTGCATTTCAACGCCGAGTTTTCTGTTCCATCAGGCAATTGTTTACTATTTGAATATGAATTTTGTCTATTCTTGGAGATTGTCATAGTATGATATAATATTTCATTGCCTTCCTCATTGGGTGTAGAGCCTTCCATATTTCGGCACCTGGTTTTCTTATTATCAGTATAAAATGTAGATGATGACAAAGAGGATGAAACTGAGGAAGGATTTATGACGGATGGCACACCGATGTCAAGAATGCACGAAGACATAGGTTTTGTGTTCAAAAAAGAATTTTGGTAAAAGTTTTTTGATGACGAATAAAACAATGAAAGCGATGATGATGTTGATGATGGTGGTGATGATGATGATAATGATATCGATGATGATGATGATGATGATGATGATTGTGATGGTGATGATGATGGTGATGAGGATGATGATGATGATAATGATAATGATGAAGATGATGGTGTTGATGATGATGATGATGATGATGATGATGAAGATGGTGGTGATGACGAAAAAGAAGAATCTGTTTTGTGTACGTAACCAGTTATGTAGAAGTTTTGCTCAGATGCTGGAAATGTGTACAAAGTTTCTGGTAATGTTGCCGAAACTGAAATGTTTGGAGAGAATTCAAGATTATTGGCCAAATGCAAAGCCTCAAAAATAAGATTTTTAACTCCATTGTCGCTTTCCACGGGGGGAATTTTCAAATTGAAACCTGTGTGCTCAGACGTTTTGCACTTCATTTCTGCTCCTTTACATTGTGTTGAAAGAAACTCCTTTTTCTCCGTTATACCATAACGATCACTCACCGTAGTGTATTTGTGAGTAGGATGATCAAATCTCACTGGTTGGTTAGACTCTGTTTCGTCATCTACATTTGAACAATCGGATGCCCGACAGCGACTGTTTTCATATACAAAACGTTGATTTTGTGCTTTCAATTCTCTAGAGTCGTGGGTTGAACAGAAAGAATCTCGATGGGTTTCGCCGAATGTTTCAATGCATCCTGTTAAATGAATCGCGTCAGACGACGAGCTTTCGTGGCAATTAAGAAATACTGGCTGTGTGAAATTGCAGCAATTAGGAGATATCGAGTTTGTCAGACTATCACAATAAGTTTTACAGTTTATTGATTTTTCGTTTAAATTGACCAAATTGCACTTACGTTGTTGCAGTTTTGTATCTTGATATAGCTTGTGGTCATAACTACAGGTTTCAAATTGGGCAAATTTCTGATTATCTATCTGTATTGCTGAATCCGGAGGGTACAATCCCGACAGTTGATTGACGGCTGCTTCGTAATTTGTTTCGCTATTTTGAATGCTATCCGAGCAACGATGGTTAGGCTTCTCTCCGACAACATTGTTCTCTAAATTCACATGTTGATCTAACTGGCAATTTGTCTCTCTTAGACTTTTTTTCTCTAAAAATTTATCATCATTCTTTCTGTTTTGGTCAGTTTCAAAAATTTTAATTTCTACTGCATCGGTATTGGCAGTATCATTATTAGGAGGATGAACTACTGGCTCGTAATCAGATGGCAGTAGCAGGTTTGAATGCCATTCTTCGTCAACAGGATTTGAGGTGATGGCCGCAGATTGTCCTCTACCTGTAGTTAAACTTTCAGTTTCATTATGTTTAGACACTTTAGGGTATGCGATGTTGTCCGCTCGGCAGTGAAACCAAATATATTGGTGCTTGTCGGCTTCTTCATATGCTGGACAAGAAATTTCTTTTTCGATACTTGGCGGAAGTGGTCTGGATGCGTTTATTGCAGACATTGATTCATTGGTGCACATCATTTTATTCGCCTCTTCGAAATTACCATATTGCTGATCCACCGATTGGGCAAGTAACTCAGTTTGAGCTTCGCTTGGATAGTTATTATCACTGGATTCATCGGATTGTGGTGTAACATAAAACTTTTTGGTGCGTGGTATCAACGATTTGGCGGTTGATGCATTCATAGTCAGTTGGTTTTGTTCTTGAATTTCGTCCAAACTCGTCAGCAGTGCCTCAGATGAAGACGTTTTGTCCTGACGTATGTTCAAGTCATATAGATTTACAACTAAACTTGAACTGCACTGACTGGGATAATCGGACAGAGGATTGTAATGACAATCATACAAATTGTGATGAGAGAAATGAACTTGGTCTTGAGGATTTTGATGAAAATAATTAATTTGTGCACTGTTAGATGCTAACTGACAATTGTTATTAGTATGTTTGTTGTGGTGATCGTCATATATAGTTGATGATTGACCTGCAAGAAGCTGCATATTAGATTCAGTATCCCAAAAACCAGAATTTGGTGCTACATCTCGTAAGTACAAAGACTGACTCAAATCCGTATCCTGTGTGCACCTATAATGGTCTTTAATGCCAGCGAAATCTCTCGTGGAACTTACCAGATTTTTAGTCGATCCAACCCCACGTTCCGTGACTAACGACGGTTCCCAAGTAATAGTTAAATTGCCCGACTCAATTTCATGGTAATGATTTAGAAAAGTTGTAGTTGTAGATGGAGAGGGTGTAGAGGAGAGCGAAGCAGAAGAAGGAAACGATGACAGCGATGAAATTGAAGATAATATTGATGAGGATGATGATGAATTCGAAGAGGAATAATGATATAGAGAAGAGGTAAATGGGTTTGCTGAAGTAATGTAAGAATTATATGTTACGACATGTGGTGTAAAAGCATTAAACCGTAGAGGCAAGGACAAAGGATCAGTAATTTCAGAAACATGATCAACTTCTTTACAAAGTGAATCAGAAACAAAATCTTTACTGAATGTGTTCATATTGTTTTAATTACTCACTAAACGAAGACAGTTATAAAAATGATATGTTTAACTATATGGGAAAATCTATCAATCTATCCGTCAACCAGTCATTCACATGTCATAAAAGCAAACGATAAATCTGTTAAGTTATCTGCGATAATTTTCCAATAAATCTATCTATCAATTCATGATTTGATAAAACGAATTTTAATTCGTTCATTTGTACTTAATTTTCAGTATATCTGGCATTCATTCTTTTACCCATTTACTTACAAGCGGAGCTAAGTAGAATATGAAGATATCTTGCAGGGTCAAAAATATAACTATGGCTTATCGTTTGCTGAAGTGCATGAAACTGTTTGTCAGATATGACTATCGGTAGAAACAAAGTCTAACGGGTAAAAAATTCAAATGATTTTAAATGATTCAATTTGTTGTCATTCGTGCAAGGTTTGAGTGCTTCCATGCAAACACAAATAGAATCCGATTCAATTCACTTTTTGATGACTTATTCTAGTTTCACCGCTGACGCAGTTGTTTTACGGTTACGACACAAAGAGGTCTGCAATGCAATTGCTATATGAAATATTTAGAAATAATTAAAAAAATACCTGTATAGTGAAATTATCAACCACCAGCAAGACTTCAAAATATCTACAAGAAAAAATATTTTAAATATTATCTAAAAGTATTTTTAGAGACACATGGTAGAATAATAATTTTATAAATAAAGATAAGGTTAATTGATCAAGGGGAACGAATACAATCGTTGTTCCTCTTACTAGTACTTGAAATTATATTAGATTGAGCGGTTGGCCATCTAATTTACTGCGGCTTCATCTTTATTGGACAATTCGTTTTAAGAAGACAGCAGGACAATTTAACATATGTAGGTTCAAATTTGGATTTCATCTACAAAGACCTCACTTGGTATTTTACTTCTGGGATTAGTGCGTTTGACTAAGAAAGCTATATGTCACGGATTAGAACCCACAGGGCAACATAGAGGCTACATACATGTTGACTAGGAAAAGTAATATACAAGTGAAATATCTTTTATTTCAGAGGTGAGGAAAAAATTCTTAAAATCAAGTTCGCAAAATTGAGACAAACAAAAATCCCAGGCTATAGTGCAACGTGATTAATAAAACGGGATTGAGTTTTGTCTAAATACCGCAAACTTAAGTTTGATCTGCCTTAAAAACAGAACATTTTTCGGATGATTCATTTAGAAAGTAACTTTATTCCTTCGTTTGCCTTCATCATTCAGTCGCCACGTGCACAACATCTATTAACACAAGCGCATAATACAAATCTGTTAAGCAAATGATATGATGATTTATCCTTGCATCTACTATCAGGGTAACCTTCAAACTCAAAACAAAAAAATCTTCTAAGTGATATCAGTGGTTACCTTAGCAGTTACCATATTAGATAAAACAAATGAGTAATAAGAAGTTTCTCAACAGTTCAGGACGCTTTGGCATTTTTGCAATTTAGAGATGATTGCAAAAAATGGGACGAAATGCTGGTTTTGAAGCTAAATTCATTCATTCAAACCAATAGCCATTTTACTATAATCAAGGTTGCGAACTTGATATAAACACCTGACACATTAATTACTTACATTTTGTCAGTATAAACTAAGAATTGTATAGTGTGGAAAAGGCCATTCATCCAGCAGATCGGTTTCGTCTCTATTGGGAACTCATCACGTACTGGCAATAATTTTCCGCGGACATGGCTCAAAACTGGGCACGTCTGATTCGGAATCTGCCAACCTGCGGCACGCTATTCATAATTTTCATTTGTATACTAACTTGAATTTATTATGTTACAATGCCATGAAAATAATTCGTTCAATCGAATAAATATATATATGCTAACATACTGTGTTGATAAAATCGATTGTCATCATTAATTCGATTTTGAGTGTGAAGACTATTAAACGAACATTTATACGACGCGTTTTTATCTTGAGAGGAAAATGTAAGTTTAAATAATTAAACTTTAGAAAATAAATATAGACTGGGCAGCACATACGTCATTACAGTGCAACCGTAATTTCCTAGAGAAAAATGTGGTACGCAATTCTGTTAAGAAGGATTTTAAACAATGGAGTAAAAACCAATCAAAACAAGCAGTGAAACCGCACCCAAATTAGACTATATATGTAATTAAACGAACATTGGTTGCGCGGGTGGTGATAAAAATTATTATAATCAAGGTTGTGGTCATGATATAAACACCTGACCCATTAATTACTTACATATGTCAGTATAAACTAAGAATTGTATAGTGTAGAAAAGGCAATTCATCCAGTAGACCGATTTCGTCCTTATTGGTAGCTCATCATGTACTGGCCAGAATTAGCCGCGGAAAGGTTCGAGCCCTGTCCGCACCTATGTTGCTCTTAAATATTGAACGAATGTGTGCTTTGCTGAATTCCGCTAGGATTTAGAAGATAATTGCAAAAATGTGGCAGAAAACTGAAATTCCGGACAAGTTTTATAGTCATTCTACATTTTACGATATAAAATATTAATTTAAAAATCTGGCCAGTACATGATGACTTCCCAATAAGGACGAAACCGGTCTACTGGATGAATTGCCTTTTCTACACTATACAATTCTTAGTTTATACTGACATATGTAAGTAATTAATGGGTCAGGTTTTTATATCAAGACCGCAACCTTGATTATAATAACTATATATGTAAGTTTGTCATTCCAATTAAGAAAAAACACCTAAAAAATTACCTGATCTGCGTTTTGACTAACGCAGCTTTCTTTTTCAATTTCCGATATAAACAATTATCTGAGCTCAGTTTGCTGCAAACGCTGTTTCATTCCTGCCAATGGACTTCGTACTAATATTTTGGTATACGAATGTTTATGCCGAAATATTGGAAAAAACGTCGACAAGTAAACAACGGCATTTTTTTAATAAAAGCTCAGATAATTGTGACATATCGTTTCATGAACAAAATTCCATTTAAACAGCAACCAAAATAATTGCCAGAGTACCTATAAACGCAATGATCATCCGGCAGCTTAATTTATATATATGTTGAACAATGAAAATCCATTGATTGCAACTCATTGCAAAACTTCCGACAGTCACACCCACTGCCGCGTTTCGAGCATCCTTAATAATTTTCAGAGGGTGGGGGCAAACTAACCAACGAGAATTTAACGGCAATGCATCTATAAGAAATGCAAAATCAAATGTGTGGCTTTTAACCCTAGTAGTCACGCATACTAGACGGAAATGAAGGTTGCATTATAACAAGTGCAGTTTGCTTTACAACCAAACGCCTGCTGACCTACTCTCTGAAATCCGATAGTATATTGTCGCTGACATAAATAAAAATAATTGTCGTGAGAAGTGATAACAATTATTTTAATCAAGAATGCGCTCTTGATGTGAGCACCAGTCCCATTATGTACATACATTTGTCAATATTAACTAAGCGTGCAATAATGTAAAAAAGGCAATTCATCCGGTAGACTGGTTTCATTCTTATTGGGAACTCTTCATATACTGTCCAGAATTCGCCGTGGACAGTGCTTGAACCCGGGTACGTCTGTTAGGAATCTGTTGCTCTAGTAACTGAGCCACCCTGCCGCAGTAATATATCGCTGACATTTACAAATACATGAAATTCTCAAATGATATGCGGTTCAATTTTGTCGATAAATGGAACAACGAAATGAAAAGTACTTTAGGCTCACTCCATCTGACAGTAATGGGAATGCTTTCGCAATTCTTGAACATTTAACCGGCAAAATCAAACTCTGAACCAGTCGAATATCTGATAGTTGACCTGGCCAGCCAATAAACTGGAGTACAACACACACATAGAAAATATATAATTTAAATAAACGGAGATTAAAAAAATCATGGATAATATAATATTAACCATTCTTTGGGACGGATTTTATATGTTTGTATCTCTAGAATAAATTTGAACGATGGCTACATTTTCTAGAATAAATTTCGCCATCGTTGTTCTATGTAGGCGAAAATATTGGCCGATTCCACTAGTTAACTGTCGCCGAAGACTTTAAATTGTCCAATCATTTATATTGCAGATGAACATAACAAGTAATTCAATCAAGTTTATGAATTTCCTCTAAAAGTCAATCCTATTTTATTTAACCGGCCTCGCAATATAGAGAAACCACCGTCAGTCACACGAACTGACGCGTTTAGACCTTCCATGCCAAGCGTCAGAGCAACGCGACAATCTGATTAAAAGTAGCAAATGCTGTCTTCGCTTTTTTCTAAAGTTTTTATTATGCCTAGCGTTTTGTCGCGTTTCACTTTGGAAGTCAATAGAGTTAGTTTTGCTGCGTTGATCGTCTGTTTTAAAGTTGATTTGCATTTATCTCAGATTCGCCAATTTTATTTAAATATTTGTTCCGGAAGAGGTTTTTCATTTTTTTTCCATTTCCATATTCCGAAGATAGCTTGCTTCCAACCCCAACATAATGACACTGCTCTGGTTTGATTTATCAAGATTCATTAGGTAACTGACTTGATGACATAATGGAAAAAGTATGCGTCCGACTATTTAGTACCACAGCTCTAATCTGATGTCTACTTTAAATTAGCCTCAATTTAGGAAATTTATCAGCTGCACTGCTGTCACTCGTAATGCTAAATTCATTCTAATTACATATACACGAAGATTAACATCTAAGGAATCCATCACATTTTGAAATAAATGATTCAATTAAGTTAAATTTTCTATTCGACATTATTAAAATATTTAGTTGTAAGAACTCGACTTATTTGACCATAAGTATTGCGCATGATGCACATAATACCAGGTTATTTCATGAAGCATTAGGCGAACACACCAAAAGAAGCATTGATATAAGTATTAATTTAATGGACGCATACATTTCATGTGTATTTGTTGTTGACATTAAAAAAGTTCCGTAAAAATAAGTTTTTACCTTACTTTACCTAAGTGTTAGTCAACAAGGATTGATATACATCTAACAGGTTCTGAAATTTCCATTGAAATAACAGGATTAATGTTGGAAGTGGGAATAACATCGTACAAACAAGCCTTTACAATTATTTAAAACGTAATTTAAATCAAGGTTTCGCGCTTGATATAAACACAAATCGTATTATACATACATTTACCAATAAAAACTAACATACGTATGAGGTATAAAACACAATTCATCCAATAGGAACTCTTCAAGTACCACCCAGAATTTTGCAGCGGGAAGGGCTCCAAACTAGGTACATTTGCTTTGGTGTCTGGGACTCTAACCACTTCGCCACCTTTCCGCATACAACACGCAAAATTCAGTTATAAACTAACTTACGTTTTTCGTTAACCTTTTCTTCATGTGGAGCCTAATCAATGTATTGTGCGACAGAGTGGTGCAGTGGATAGCGTCACAGACTCCGAAGCAATCGTGCTCAGGTTTGAACCATGTTCGTGGCAAAATTCTGGACATTAGATGAAGAGTTCTCAATTAGAACGAACCCGGTCCATTGGATGAATTGCATTTTCTACCTCATAAAACGCTTTGTATTTAATGGTAATTGTATAGGCAACTTGATTCATTTTTACTACCGCTCACGCAATCAATGCTCGTTTAATCTTTTTCCTATCTGAGATATTA